>OU744448.1:35091538-35217356 GCA_916610825.1 Haliclystus octoradiatus | reverse complement strand
ATAATAATAATAATAATAATAATAATAATAATAATAATAATAATAATAATAATAATAATAATAATAATAATAATAATAATAATAATAATATTAATGGAGTCAAAGACTACGCATTCATTTTCTGTAACTTATAATAATAATAATAATGATAATAATAATAATAATAATAATAATAATAATAATAATAATAATAATAATAATAATAATAATAATAATAATAATAATAATAATAATGATAATGATAATGATAATGATAATGATAATGATAATGATAATGATAATGATAATGATAATGATAATGATAATGATAATGATAATGATAATGATAATGATAATGATAATGATAATGATAATGATAATGATAATGATAATGATAATGATAATGATAATGATAATGATAATGATAATAATAATAATAATAATAATAATAATGATAATGATAATGATAATAATAATAATAATAATAATAATAATCATAATGATAATAATAATAATAATAATAATAATAATAATAATAATAATAATAATAATAATAATAATAATAATAATAATAATAATAATAATAATAATAATAATAATAATAATAATAATAATAATAATAATAATAATCATAATGATAATGATAATGATAATGATAATGATAATGATAATGATAATGATAATGATAATGATAATGATAATGATAATGATAATGATAATGATAATGATAATGATAATGATAATGATAATGATAATGATAATGATAATGATAATGATAATAATAATAATAATAATAATAATAATGATAATGATAATGATAATAATAATAATAATAATAATAATAATCATAATGATAATAATAATAATAATAATAATAATAATAATAATAATATGTTTCACTGTAGTGGGATTGTTCCACTTCAGTTCTTGATTGGTATATACCATACTATGCAGTGCTCAATGAAATTAATCAGAGCATTTATATGGAATGAGAGTCAAAAATGAAACATTCTAGATTTCCGCAACTTCAAGTTTCACACCAGAAGGTGATCATCAGGCGATTTATTTCAACTCAGTTAGCGTAATTCTAGCATGTTCTAGCATATTGAATAAATGATGATAGTTCTTATCTGCAACCCTTTTTGAAACTATTTTCTGATTAAATATTTTTGTTAAACAATATCAGATCCTTGTCAGTATCACTTTAAACTTGAACCTAGATCACATTGTGTGTTATAAGTTTAAACTTATTTATTGCATGTTGATTAACCAGTAATTATATGTTTCTTGTAGGGTACCCGTGCGAGTTTTGTAACGCCTGGTTCACTTCTGAGCCAGACCGACAACATCATCAAAAATCATGCGCTGAAAATCCAAATCCAAGTAAAAATATCAACAGAGGTTCACCAATAGCAACAGTGGTAAATGATATCACAGAAGATGGGTCATCCCCCTTGAAAAAAGCCCCTATTATATGTAATATCTGTGGGAAAAGATTTTCTAAACCAAGCCACCTTGTTATTCATTCAAGATCTCACACAGGAGAGAAACCTTTCAAATGCGATTACTGTAGCAAGCAATTTGCTCAATCCGGCTCTTTATCATTACACATAAGGACACACACTGGTGAACGCCCATATAGCTGTGATGTTTGCGGCAAGGCGTTTGCTATCTCATCAACATTGACCATCCACAAAAGAGTTCACACTGGAGAAAAGCCATACTTATGTAACATATGCAGTAGAGGATTTGCTGACTCAACTAGTTTGAGAAGACACCTACGCAGTCACACAGGCGATAGAAGATATGTCTGCGATGAATGTGGACAGGCGTTTGTTGAGCTGGGATCATTAAAACTTCATAGAAGGACACACACAGGAGAGAGGCCATATGCGTGTGATTTATGTGACAAGCGATTTGCCCAAGGATCAACCATGAAACAGCACAGACGCATTCACACTGGCGAACGTCCTTACCTGTGTCCCATTTGTAATAAGACTTACACATCAGCTAGTGTCTTAGCCAAACATAAACGCACACATTCAGAACAGCCAAGGCCCCATGTATGCAATGAATGTGGTAAAAGTTTCACTCAAAAGGGCGGATTAAAAGAACATTTGATGATCCATTCTGGAGAGAGGCCATACGGATGTGATTTATGCAGCAAAACGTTCTATCGTGTTCAACATGTCAAACAACACAGACGATCGCACAGGAACAAAGACGGCACAGCACTGGATGACGCTGGTTGCGAACGTGCAGACCAAAGAAGATTGCTAAAAACTAGTCACAAGAATTCATTCAAGAATCAAAATTTATCCGAACTACAAACAGTTGACGGCAATGAAATTGAAATTGCATTGGATGCTATTAATAAGACAAACAACGATTCAGAAAATGAAACATTTATTCCAACCGACATAGAAGAGGAAGAAAGCGATGACAAAGGAAGTGATGATGAAGATGAAAATGACATGGAAGAGGAGGTCATCACAACAGAAGAAGTTGCATTACCTCTAGAAGGTAGCCACACAGCTGAAGGCATTGAAATGCCTAGTAAAGTTGACATGACAATCCTTGCTGAAGCTGCCACCATTTTAAGAGATTCATCTTTGTTAGTCGCTGATGAAGCATCACAGGAAGAGAAAGAGGCAGACAATTCATTTGTAAATCATTTGAACAAAGGGGCTTCTTCTGTTTGCGAGGAACCGTCAATAGTTGAAAGCTTAACAGAGTCCCCAACCATGTCTGTCATATATCAATGTGACGAATGTCCAAAGATCTGTTCCCGTCCTCACCAATTAGAGATTCATAAACTCGCCCATAAGAGAGGCTTTAGCTGCACTGACTGTAGTAAAAAGTTCACTTCACGTGTTGGATTGAAGAGACATCAAAAAGTTCATACTGGACAGAAACCACATCTTTGTCTTGCCTGTGGCAAACGATTTGCAAGGTCTGGTGACCTAAACATCCACGGACGAACTCACACAGGTGAAAAACCCTTTAAATGTACACTGTGCAGTTTCAAATCAAGTGAATCTAGCGGCCTCACTAGACATTTGCGTATCCATTCCAGAGAAAGACCGTATGTATGTACAGAATGCGGTCAGAGGTTTACACAAGCAAGTACTTTAAAGCAACACCAACTGCGTCACAAAGGAAAGAAACCGTTCATTTGCCGTGACTGTTTGGCTGGGTTTTCCTCTCTTACTGACATCAAGAGGCACGAGGAAACACATAATAAAGAGACACCTAACAGGTGTAATATTTGTAACAAGTTCTTTGAAACAAGACGCACCCTTCTTCGTCACGAGCAATTCCATGCTACGGATGTTTCATTTTCTTGTAATAAATGCGATCAGAATTTTACAAAAATTAACGACTTGATGGATCACAGAGTAATTCACAAAGGTGAGAAACCATTCATCTGTGGCCAGTGCAACAAAGGTTTTACAATGCTGGCCAATTTAAAAAAGCACTTAGCATATCACAGCAAAGAAGAGACTGACAAACCATATCCTTGCGACCAATGTAAGCTGAGATTCAAAACAGACCAAGCGTTAACAACCCACCAAAAAGTTCACAATATCTTTGTAGAAATTAACTGTGATGTATGTAACAAAGTGTTTAAAGATTTAGATGACCTAGATGTTCACAAGAAGAGCCATACGATTGCAAAAGAATTCAAGTGCAATGATTGTGGTAAAGTATTCGATAGACTCTATCTATTACTGGTTCATCAAAAGACGCACACAGACGACAAACGATTCAAATGCGGAGATTGTGGATTGGCATTCTACACTGCAATGACATTGAAAGTTCATCGTTATATACATACGGGAGAAGGACCGCACACCTGCAACATTTGCGGTAGGGGTTATACAATGTTACTGGCGCTAGTGAAACACAAGCAAACACATACAGTTGATGAGAAGCAATTCGAATGTGAATTTTGTGATCAAAGCTATCAATCGTCAACATTACTATCTGTTCATCGACGCATTCATACGAGTGAAAAACCATACGCATGTAACCAGTGCAAAGAACAATATGCACACGCTCATTTATTAAAACATCATCAACTGACGCACAGTCAAGAAATGCGATTTACATGCGAAGAATGCAGTGCAACATTTAATACGGAAAACGACTTACAGGAACATTTAATATTTTCACATACAAAAGATTATCTAAATGAAAAAGATGATTTATCAGAAATGCAAAACACTGAGGGTGATTTCAGTTCTGTTGTATCAAATGAAACAAAATAGAAGCAACTAATGTATTTATTGTAGATTTCATTTCAATAACCCCAGTGTGATAATAAATCAATTAGAAGTAATGCTTATTTTTGTATGACAAATCATCAAATATATTATTGGAAATTTAACTGCAATGATGTTGTTTTACTAAACCCAATTAGATCAAGTAATAGATTCATTTGATATTTTAAATGATGTAATGTATTCTTGAAATTTGATTTGTTAAGAAATGCGGGTTGATGAAGTAGTGCAGCAAAATGAGCTGCAATCAAACCTGTTATGATGGTCTCCTCTATACATAGTCCACCTGTCTGTAGTGGTCACTCTTGGTATGTCTATGATATCCAAACAGGAAATGTATAGTAGCTTGACAAAGTTACTAGTTTTGCGGTCAAATCCTTCTTATTTATTTGAACGACTGATTGAGTGGAACGACTTTTTCCAAGTTCCGTTAGCGTTGTATACTGAAGATCTTATGTAATCAAACAGGGTAATAGAGTTTGCCTGTAAGTTCTCTACAAAGTTTAATAAAAACATTGACAAGACAACCGTATGGAAAACTTTGTTGAATTGAAAACTGAAAGCATCGACCATAAACAAACAAGATTGCATTAATATAACGTATTTACATATTTATATGTCGACATGGGTGTCAAATTACTATCAGATCATTACATCCTCTGAAGGGACTAGCTCCACTTGACACGTTCTGCAGTAAAACATCAATGCATCTTGAGGGATTTTCTTATGCCCTCTCAGACACTGCAATTGACTATATTTCTGTCCACATAAGCAACACTTGAATGACATTGTTTCGAAATATGATTGCTTTAATTCATTTCCGGAAGATGGTTGTTGATCAATATGATGAAATGTCTGTTTAGAGCTATGCGTATGTATGTGACGTTTTAAACTGTATACCCGGCCAAATGTTTTACTGCATAATTCACATTGATATATTTTGTTATTTCTAGATGATGATTGTTTTATGCCAACCAGTGTCGTTTGTTTCTTTTTGCAATTGCGACATATATACGCATCTGATTTATTTGTTTTTACTTTTTTATGCTGATGCAGTGCACCACATAAAGAGCATTCAATAACTTTTCTTTTCAAATGAATTTCTGATTCGTGCTGTTTGAAATCATCTTTTGATGAAAAACACTTTTCACATTTGACGCAAATGTACAAGCGGTCTACTTTGTGTTGAGTCAAATCCTTTGTTCCGTTTAAATAGCACGTGATCATCGATTCTTGTCTTTTTTTGTGTTGTTTCATCGTACCATCTATTGTACCCTTCAAAGCGTCGATTGCACTTGAATGTTTGTTCAGTTTTTTTGAAGCAGATGTTTCTATTTCAAATTTAAAACAAACAAAATAATAATGATACTGTTAGTGGTCACTCTTGCAATGTCTTAAATAGTACTTTCTATTAAACCAACCCTGTATATAAAGGCCACCTGTCTTTAGTGGCCACTCTTGTAATGTCTTAAATAGTACTTTCTATTAAACCAACCCTGTATATAAAGGCCACCTGTCTATAGTGGCCACTCTTGTAATGTCTTAAATAGTACTTTCTATTAAACCAACCCTGTATATAAAGGCCACCTGTCTTTAGTGGCCACTCTTGTAATGTCTTAAATAGTACTTTCTATTAAACCAACCCTGTATATAAAGGCCACCTGTCTATAGTGGCCACTCTTGTAATGTCTTAAATAGTACTTTCTATTAAACCAACCCTGTATATAAAGGCCACCTGTCTTTAGTGGCCACTCTTGTAATGTCTTAAATAGTACTTTCTATTAAACCAACCCTGTATATAAAGGCCACCTGTCTATAGTGGCCACTCTTGTAATGTCTTGAATAGTACTTTCTATTAAACCAACCCTGTATATAAAGGCCACCTGTCTATAGTGGCCACTCTTGTAATGTCTTGAATAGTACTTTCTATTAAACCAACCCTGTATATAAAGGCCACCTGTCTATAGTGGCCACTCTTGTAATGTCTTAAATAGTACTTTCTATTAAACCAACCCTGTATATAAACGCCATCTGTCTATAGTGGTCACTCTAGCAATGTCTTACATAGTATTTTCTATTGAATCAACCCTGTATTAATTATGTACTGGCTGCACTGTATCAGCATAGTGGATTGATTACAATCCCAGAATTGAAAGTTGACATTGATATCCAACCCTGGGATTTATTATCTTGGAGTGACTGTCATTTTACAGCTTAAAAAATAATTAAAATTGACCAATAAAATAGCCGTTATTTGATGTATCAATATTTATAAACACATAAAGACAAGTTTAAATTGATTGAAATGATATATCTTCAATTTCTTCAATTCGCAAAATAAGTAAACACAGATAATGCATGGCAATCGTTCTCTGAATTCTTTTTTAATAATTTTGCATTCCAATTTACTAAACGGTTTCTAGGATAAACAAATGATCAGACATCTAGATATCTAGATCATTTGTAATGGATTTCAATGGAATAAAATGCAATATTAACAAAAGTTCAAAAGGATGAAAATAATCTGAAAATTCTTATGTTTTAATGATGTCCACAATGACATCAATCAAGACGTCGCCATTCATTCAAACATTATTTTTATTTTTTAATGTAACTAATTTGACTTCCATGTCCGTACTTTTAACATGCTGTCCTTTTGTCTTATTCCTATATTTATTTATATTCCGTACTGATTAGTCCTGTGTAGGGTCCGACAAAAGTGGATGTCTGAAGGTCAGAGCAAATTTATAAGGAAAAGGTTGAAACAGTTTCAAGATTCAGGAAGGCTGTTCACCCCTTGTGGTTATGATGATGATAGATTGCTTAACAATATTTTATTTACAAAAACAAACCTTTTTTATTTGCTTGCATATCTTCGGCATCTTGACCAGAATCGTCAGAGTCATTAATAATAATTACATCACGTTTCTTGTCTGTTAATGACATACAATTTGTATGATGATTGACTTGACTTGATGCAGAACATGTTGACCCTAAATAGAGTAAACAGCTATGGGTCTATTTGTATAACCACACAAGTAAGCCCCGGCTGCAACAGTAGTAGCAGATTGACTCGAGCAGTGGTCTGAGCAAGAGGTGGCATATCTGTGTGAATCCATAACACCATATGTAGATTGTCACATTGTAAATTGCTTATCATCTTCCACCTCTTGTTCTATTACTGTCGGTTATGTCGGCTGTATCAAAGAGCTCTGGCTAGCAGGGCCCATGGAAGCACTTATCATATCTGTCGACAGGTAATATCAGAATCTATTTCCTAACCTATCATTATTGTAAACACAACAACTGCCTAATGATAATGATTATAATGACAGGTCCATTGATTTGATAGTAGATCTGCCCCAGTTCGCACAATGAAATTCACTTCAAAGATGATGCCGTTACTAGCATTGACAGGATAAACAATTTATGTGCAACATTTATAACTTATTAAATTAGGTTTTGAATAGATGCAAGACTTACGTTGTGTTGGTTGACGTGCAGCATCTGTTTCAGAGTCAGAGTCATCAATGACAATGACGCAATGTGAATGTTGTTTTGATATTTTGTTTTTCGAGGCTAAAACAGAGAATCAGATAACGTTATCAAGACAAGACTAGAACAGAGTGCACAACTAATGTATCTAGCAAGGAGAATGCTGCCAACTAGTAAACTGCAGCAATAAGACAGATAGATACATACAGACAACCACACAAGCAAATTAATGTCTTTACTTGAATCATTTCCAAAAATCTACTGGGGATAGTAATTAAAAAGAACTATTACTGTAAACATATTGTAGATAATAGAATAATCCAAAACAAATATGGAAATTAAAAAATATATATTGCAATATAGATCTGGTCAACTATTTATCTATTAGATTTCTATCCAGCAGACTTTCGTATTATATTTCTAGATCTTATAATCATTTAAGGAGGATTAGCTCAGATGGCAGAGCAACCGAACTTCAGATCGGATCATATCCTATCGACTGTGGTTTAAATCCCCCGAAGGTCAACTCAGCCTTGACTTTATCTGAAACACCTTGGAGGACCTCGGCAACTATTCGATGGCTTGATAATGGAAATATGAAATACTTGTGCTATCTTTTATTACCAAATGTTTAGATTTGAAGCTTCTTGCTTATCATCAGATTTATACATCAACTGCTATCATCAATCAATCGCACACACAACTTTTGTAGGTTTAGATAAATAGCGATCATTTTCTATTGACAAGAGACTACTTACGCAATTGCTCTTCTGTGAATATTCTGTGCTCTTCTGTGTTCTGATGGACCTTATAACTCCTCGTAACCTTTGGATAGAATCCATGCCAGACTATACCAAAAAGAAACAGAAAGGGAAATGATAAATATATTAGAAATAATAGTCAATTGTACACACACATGTATCCAAAGGTGTTTAATAGGTTAATTGAAACAGAGCATATTGTTCAATCTAATACATAATAGATATATATATATATAAAAATAGAAATGTTGAGTGCTGAATACTCTACTATGATTGATAAATGGCAGCCTTGTACGTAGGGTCCGGCAGAAGTAGGAATCCTGAAATCCTAGATTCAGGTAGGTCAGAGCAATTTCAGAAGAAAATGTTAAAACACATTAGGATTTCAGAAGGCTTTTAAACATTTTGCCATTTTGCACTGTTTATAAAAAGCATATGTTTCTATAGTTACGTAAGTTACACCATTTCGCTCACCTTGTTGTGATATGATTGTTTCTTGAGAAGGACACCATTCATCACCACTAGAATGACACTCGTCTGATGTTGACAAGAAACTGCTATCTGATGAGTCAGCTGAATCTTCAGATGAATCTAAAATCATTCAGGAAGGTTAGAACAAATTCAGAAGAAAATTGATATTTCTATGATTTATAGGACAGACTTGAGTTAAACAAAAAATAAAAATGTTAAATAAATAATTAAAGAGTACTTAGCTTACAATGCATGGACGCCAGAAGTGATTAAAGAAATTATAGAAATAGTGAAGATCAAAATAGAAAGAAAAAACATCAGAAGAAAAAGGTTGAAATGCGTCTAGGATCCAACAGAAGGCTGAACCTTTCGTCAAACCCTGGCTACATCACAGTATAAATAAATGCCTATTTGGCTGTTTTTGTTAAAAATGCTCTCTACAACAGTAGCATTTTGTTTCCAAGAAGTTGGCACTTCTGTTTGGCTAAGCTGGAGATTATTGTACTACAGTATAGTGTTATTCTCTGTTAAAATCATAGCCTGCTTCTATTTTCACTTTGGTTAATATCAAGGGAACCCCCTTATTCTCATTGTTAATTATGTATGTATTTTATTTTGTCAACAATGGTGACAGGCAAATACAGGGAAACTTGTGGTTCCCACTTATGTAAAGCCGTTAAAAAAGTTAAGATATGTTATTAGGATAAAAGTTTTACAAACAAAAATTGCTACTCAAATATTTACAAGGCATTTAGAACTATCTAGCTAAGTTAAAAAGGTTATAAGATAAAATTTAAAGGTTACGACATTTGTACTAAAATATTTACAAGGCATTTAGATCTATGCTAGCTAAAGAACGTTTGAATGCTGGCACTGTCTTTTAGGTAACACATTTCTCTGGCAGAGAGTTCCACCAAGGTATGACACGATTGCAAAAGTCATTTTGAACAGATTTGAACTTGGGAATTGATTTTGATTTTAATTTGTAAGAGTTTCCTCTCATGTGGTATTTATTTATATCAAAATCGCAAAGCTTATTTATATCTAAATCGACCATATTATGACCTATTTTAAACATCAAAATTAAATCATTTTCAATTCTACTAGTTTCCAACGATTCAAGATTGTAATATTTTAGTCTTTCAGGATATGACTTGTAATATAAACTGTCTACTCTTGAAGGGTTCATTTTTCTTGTTAAATGCCTTTGAACTTTCTCTATTGTAACAATATCTCTTTGAAGACAGGGATTCCACACTGGTGAAACCGTTTCCAACAGTGGCTGTACATATGTTGTGTAGGCTTTGACTAGTAATTCAGGATTACGACAGGTGAAACATTTTGATATTAAATAAAGTCTTGAGTATGCTTTAGATGCAATCATTGAGCAATGAGAAGATGACTTTAGATCTGAAGTGAGGATAACTCCAAGGTCTTTGATCTTCTTGACAGGTTGTAAATAGTGTCCAGATAAGTTGTAACCACAGGAAGGTATTTTCATGCTTCCTACACTAATTATTCAAGCTCATTGTGGCGACTGTTGTGATTTAATGAAAATCGACGTTTTGTGACAGCATTTTGAGGTGTGAATAATTTACCAACTTTATTCTGGTGATATTTGTGTTTGATAGAAAACCATATGTTGGTTCACAGACCCTATGGGGTCAGAAACAAACCTTCTGTAGGGAATGATTCCCAGGCTGCATTAAAACAAACAAACTACTGTAGCTGTCCCTGAGTAAAGTAGCCACCTCACCTGTCTATAGTGACCACACGTTGACCTTTATATTGACTGTCAAACAAGTAACTTTTTGAATTAATTATGTTTGATTATTATTATTATTCTATTATCAAAATGAAAAACAAAATTAAATTCTAAATTGTAAACTACATTTACCAGTGTTCGAATGGATTTGTTTTGTCGATAATTTGATTCCTAAATTAGCAGCATATTGATCGCCATACCTGAGTTAAACATAACATAAAAATGTCAAATAAATAATTAAACAGTACTTAGATTACAACGCATGGATGCCAGAAGTGATTTAAGCAATAGCAATAGAAATAGTGAAGATCAAAATAGAAATTATTTTACGCATGAGGACAACACTCAATCAAGAAGCACAGAGTTGAAACTTGAAAATGTCTATTGTGTTAATCAGAAACTGTTTTGATAACACTAACCCAGCCAGTAAGAATCTATTCACAATTCACATCAACTAATTTCAGTCAGCTTTGGATATATAGAACATGATCACTGTAGTGTAAACAGGCTACCATTATAACATGTTTTTTTGCACTTTACAAACATTTCATATCAAACTTTGTAGCACAATCAAAACCATTGGAGCCACTTATCATCCACAGACAATTCTAGAATGTCATTGGCAATTGTGGCCCTTCTGCCATAAAATCTGTTAGAACTGGATTTGTAATGTTGCGACTGAGATCACTAAAGAGCATTTAGCTGCTTAGCATCATTGCTTCTCTAGAATTAGAGGATTGATACGGATGCCTTCGGTAGGGTGATACCGTATCAATTACTTTACGTCATAGCTATCAGCCACCACAACGAATTGTAATTATAAAATATAAATTACATCCACGTACAACTACGTTTACAAAAATCAACTTGGCAATGCGGGAAACTAATTGTTAGTATATAAATAAAAACATGACTTACCAGACTAGTAATTCTGTCCCTGGGTCAATGTCGATGTATGTCTCATAAAATATATTGTTATCAAATTGATATGCTTCCAAGTTCTGTTCTCTATCAATTCTAGCACAATTAATAAATCGCATCCAATTGCTGTGCTTCTCATCCTTGCCATCGATAATATGACTTACAATTCCATTCTTAACAATCTAATTATAAAAGGAATCCAATTCAATAACAGTGGTAAAGTATAAAAATTATAATTTAAATTTAATCATGCAGATGAATTACAGTAGATATAAAATAAGAAAAAGTTAAAAAGGATATCAGAACACTCTAATGGTATCCATCCAGGCTGCGTCCATCGATTAATCACAGAAATTTTCAAAATAATTCTAGAAACTATAAATTTCTTAACTTTAAAAATTCCAGAGATTTCTTCAGCGTATCTCTGGCTGGTGTGTTGCTTAGCAACAGAGTATCCATAATAGTTAAAGAAACAAACTTTTATGTTAAGTTAATAATAAAATCTTGAAATATCTTTGTTTATCTTATGGTAACCTAACTAAATACTATAGCTATATAGTAAAAATATTATTTTAGAAATTGCAAGAGTGACCAATATAGACAGGTGGCCGCTTTATAGAGGTGACCGCTATAACAGGTTTGACTGTAGTAATATAGAATTTACTTTCATAAATGCTGATAGTTGTATACATATATATATTTTAATGTCAATTGGCTATATAAACTTTATCCTGCTATCAAAAGCGTAACACAACTTTCAGACAGAGTTAAATTCATTCATTGATACATCTCATACATATTTAGACATATTCAGTATCTTCAATATTTTCTAGTTATCTGGTTTCCTTCCAAAATTAAACTATAGGCTTTTGTTATGTTTCCGTTGCTCTGTAATTAGAAAGATGATTTATGTATTCTCAGCACAGGCTACACTTTGTATAATCAGCGTGACATACCTCCCACATGTAGCTTGCATCAGCTCCCTGTTCAACAGAATCAGCTTGAAGTCTTCTGCCTTCATAAGGGCCAAATACCCTACCCTTTGGGATTTTATCAATCGCAAAAATACCGTAGCCAGCTCCTTGGATAGATGATAAACGTATCTCCATATCATTGGGTACAGATTGACGAGCATTTGTTTTTTCCTCCTTTGTATTTGGTGAACCATGTTCAGAAACAGCTGTCTTATTGTCTCTGTTTACGATATCTGATCTATACATGACTTTAGGTTGGTTAGCCGTCTTGCTTGAGCTTTGGTCTGCCGTAAAACATAACCCTTTGAAGACAAACAGAAATCAGTTATTATGGTGAGACGTAACACACATCTACCAATTATCCATGTTGTTTTCTTATTCATTAGTAACAAATAATTATAAAAGTAACTGATAATAATAGTAATAATAATAATAATAATAATAATAATAATAATAATAATAATAATAATAATAATAATAATAATAATAATAATAATAATAATAATAATAATAATAATAATAATAATAATAATAATAATGCTTTGTTCCACCTTAAAATCAAAAAGTTCAATCCGTTCTATTCTGCAAAATACCAATTTTCAAAATTTCATTCCGTTCTATTCCGCAAAATACCAATTTTACAAATTTCACTCTGTTCTATTCCGTCAAAGGCCAATTTTCAAAAACTTCAATCCATTCTATTCTGCAAAATACCAATTTTACAAATTTCACTCTGTTCTATTCCGTCAAAGGCCAATTTTCAAAAACTTCAATCCATTCTATTCCGCAAAATACCAATTTTACAAATTTCACTCTGTTCTATTCCGTCAAAGGCCAATTTTCAAAAACTTCAATCCATTCTATTCTGCAAAATACCAATTTTACAAATTTCACTCTGTTCTATTCCGTCAAAGGCCAATTTTCAAAAACTTCAATCCATTCTATTCCGCAAAATACCAATTTTACAAATTTCACTCTGTTCTATTCTGTCAAAGGCCAATTTTCAAAAACTTCAATCCATTCTATTCTGCAAAATACCAATTTTTCAAAATTTCATTCCGTTCTATTCCGCAAAATAGGCCTACCAAAATTGAAAATTTCACACTGTTCTATTCTGTCAAATGACTATTTTCAAAATCTCAATCCGTTCTATTCTGCAAAATACTAATTTTCAAAATTTCATTCCGTTCTATTCCGCAAAATACCAATTTTACAAATTTCACTCTGTTCTATTCTGTCAAAGGCCAATTTTCAAAAACTTCAATCCATTCTATTCTGCAAAATACCAATTTTTCAAAATTTCATTCCGTTCTATTCCGCAAAATAGGCCTACCAAAATTGAAAATTTCACACTGTTCTATTCTGTCAAATGACAATTTTCAAAAATCTCAATCCGTTCTATTCTGCAAAATACTAATTTTCAAAATTTCATTCCGTTCTATTCCGCAAAATACCAATTTTGACATTCCATTCCATTTTATTCCGCAAAATACCAATTTCGCTTCATTTCGTTCTCCGTTCCGCAGAGTATCATAAGCCGACACATTTTATATGTTAATCAGAACTTTAAGCATTATGTGACCGTCAGATAGACTTTGTAACAGAACTAACATGTAATTATTGACCCTCTTTTATTATTTGTAACTCAGACATAATTTATTAACATTAATTGGACACTGTAACTAAATTATCAAGGGAATAATGCTACGGGGGGCTCTATTTATCTGAGGGAAGACATAGCCAATTGCTGAACGGTTGCATACAGATCTAACAGATGGTTTCATAATGCTTAATTTGTTGAGTCTCTAAGCCATGTTTCTATATCTAAAGAAGCAATCTTCCAATATCAAAGACATACACTTTTAAATTTCATTTAAAATGTTACCACATATAATTCTGACCTTCAGTAGTATTTTTGCTGTAAAATCCAAACCGTTGCCAAAAATTTTGACATTCAGCCATCTTGGAAAATGTTAGCGCCTACATATTATGATATCCATTTGATGAAGACAGAAAACTGCAACAACAACGACATAAAAAGCACCTATTAAAATATAATATTACCTGTGACAAATCAGTCTAAATAGATAATCCTGGATTTCAAAAGAACTATTTCCTATCATCTATCAGAAGAAAAGGAGATCTGGTGCACAAGAAAAGTGAGTAATTACGCAATTAAAGTAGAATAACAGAGTTTGTATGGAAAGTGAGGGTCGTCAGAGTAAGAGGATATAATGCGACAAGGGAATATGTTTAAATAGGGAAATTTTTCATGATGTGATTTCAGATTTGTTGATGTAAATTGAATTTTACTGTCATCATTGTCTTTGGCGTTCTCAATTGTAAGACTTTGCAATTATAAATAAACAGTAGTTCATGGTAATTCCGCATTTATGTCTCTTTTGAGGGTGGTCTGTGTATCAATTCAAGTTAAAATTCCTTTTTTAGTTGATGTCTCTTGGTTTCAAACAAAATTGGAAATTGTTTTAATGAAGACATTTATTGCTTCTTTTGGTAAGTTGTGGAAAAAACTTGGAAGAAAAATTTAGGATGCACTCAGGATTCCAGAAGGTTGAGAAGCTGGCCCTGACTGGCTGGCATTGGACGTCGCTTGACATCCAGGAAACGTGATGTTGTTTACTGCAGAGTGTTTCGAAATATAACAATTACAATTCTTCCATCCCTATGGATACATCCATTAATCATTTTCATAGCAGATTAAAACATTTAGCAAAGCTGTAAAATAGTCCCTTGCAGGGTCGCCATCAGACTGTAGATTACATTGGGGGTTGTTTGTGCTGCTGAATGAGAGATACTCAGATGCAGGAGCGGTAATTTGAAATACGAAAGGTGACACAGGTGACAGTCATCGCTGATATATAGAGGGTCATACAGGTTTGGTTGTGACCATATTTTTGCTGCGAGCCCTGCCAGTAGCTTTTGTTAAAATCTAGGAAATTGTTGTGAAGCAGAAAAGCATGTATGAGCGTGGGAGTCGAACCCACGATCTCTGAATGTCCGGTCCAGTGCACTAACCTTTGAGCTATGCGGTAATCTGATCTACATTCACAACAACTGTAAGTCACTCTTGTTACGCCAGCTGTGAGCTCAATTAGTTACACAGCACGCCGTTAGTTTTGCCGTGCCACATGAGTTGGTTTGTCAAGTGTCTAGTGACGACTTGCACTTTCCAACAGCTTTCTAATCGTATTTAATGAAAATTCAGTGTCCCTTGTTTGTTTGTTCGTCATTGTGAAACTCATTTAAATTACTCAAGTTAAATTATGTCTATGCTCGATTTTGCGGTGTTAGTAGCAATTTTTTCGTGTCACAAAAATGTGTATAATATTCATCAAACTACGTCAGTACGTCGCTGAAGTTAAACCAGTGTTGCGGTGTCATAGAAACCACTTTGCAAGATACAAACAAATTTAAATTTCTTTATCAATAAAATTATAACGTACTTTAATATTTCATAATCAAATGTACATACAAATTTCGTAATAAATGTACATGCTTAAATTTTCAATTCTGATGTACTTAAGGGTAAACTAGGAGTTACAATTTGTAATAATTTTGGTAAATTTGGATATAGTGCATAAAGTATTGCTGTTGGTTAACTGTTTGATTATCTCGTAAATCCCTTGTCCAATATGTGGTTTACAGCCTTACACGTAAATTCAGTAGCTAATCAACTATAATATTGCAAGAAAGTGAATGGGTAATATTGGATCTATATGAACAACTACCCAGTTGCAATGGAACCCTAACAAAGGACTTAAAGAACGTCACACTGTAGATCTTCAATAGGTTTTTCAAAAAAGTTATTTATTACTGAAAACTAACAAACACTATCGTTTATGTTTTCTTGGACATGATTAAATTTCATAAATATCATACCAAATACACACATATCTCTATGAGATTTTATCAAATATATAACTATCATTTCCCTATACCTGCAGCCCTAATACAATTTGATAAATTTGATTAATGATTTTGAATTGACACTTCTCATGAGCTCAGAGTTAATTCCTGTGACCCGTGAAAAGCATAGATTCTTAATCGTGATTTAATTTGAATTACGGTCATTACCGTTGCATACTAGAATTCATTAGAAATTATTGAAATGAAGACAGGGAAATATTTGGAATTTAAGATTGAAAACATAGTCAGATGACCCTCTATTTAAGATCAAAAAAGTTTCTCCCTTTGCTTTAACTTTGTTCTTAATAGAGAAAGAATGAATTTTGAATTTCTATTGAAAAATATATATCATTTCCAGATAACCATGCCTTCAGCCCTCAGACATCGTTCCTAATCCAGTTTGCAGAGAAGGGTGCTTTTCCAAGAGATCTCGGGTGCAGCCACGAAATATCTGGCCGCAGTCGCGGGTGCTTTAACGAAGTTTTGCCTTCTCCGCGGGCGAAAAACAATATTCTATTGGTAAATAGTAGTAATAACGTTTCTGGGAAAAAATTTGGCGGGCGGCTCGAGATGCTGAAAATATTATCCGGGGGCGGTTCTGCCATACTCTACAAACTGATTGGCTACCAGAGAATTGAATGAAATTAAATGAAAGAATACATCAATTTGTACTCGTGAGTTCTTGAAAGGCTAATATCTAATATCGGAATATGGCCTGTTGCATATTTTGGTGGTAGGCCTGACATTAAAAACAGCCATTATGGTTGAGTTTGACTGATGATTCAATTTATTAATTAATAGCATATTTTATTAACTTGATGACTATTCACAGACTATAGATAGTAAATACATCAAGTCGACAAATAATATTATCAACTTATGCTTTTGATTTAATAAGCTGTTCAATTATTATTAATCTGTTATTTTCGCCTATAACTCGACTTTATGATCCTTTGACCAGGATGCAAAAACAATGATTTCAAAAACAAACGTCAAAATTACATTTAAACTCAGTCGTATTTGTAATATCATAATTATCTAGCTAGACAGTTATAAAGATTAGATCGGATAAGAATCAGCTAGAGAGAGTGAGCTTAGAACTGTTGTGGTTGAAGTAATGTTGAAAATTTTAACACTAACTTGTGGCACTCTGATTTTGGACTGGCAACAGAAATACTAAAGCATCACTTTAAAATCAAAATATTTCAAACAGCGACAATAGCAAACACTTCTACACATACCTTTGTCCCCTTTTTATTTGAATTAAATAGCTTGAATTATTGATGAATACATAGATGATAATAAACAACTCAACTCCAGCATGACCGCTTTGAATTTCAACGCAAGCAATATACTTCACCGCATATTATGAGGTGGCAGGGGGCAGGGGAAACGGGAATTTTTGATGGGGACGAAAAACAGTCAATCAACTTCAAGTCCAAATAAACAAAAAATTTGATGTTGAAACAAATTTCCAAAGTCTTGAAGTGATTTCAAAGTAAAATCTGCTCTAGCAGATAACACCCAGAACAAATGATAGTGTATGTTGACTATAGCACAGGAATTTCTTTACTACGATGGCATGTTACTTAACCTCTATAGAGGGTCACCTGTCTACCAAGGTCATGTGTTTTATCTTACTGGGTTGGTTGAGGCCTTGTCTGGCTTTGATTAAAATCGTGGCTTCCCATAATATTTTTATTTTAACATTCCTACAAAAATGTAGACAAGAAACCAATTTAGTTTCAATTTCCTGTGCAACCAATCCAATCCCATTATCCATTTTATTTTGGAAAGTCAGACTAGATTGTTTTCAGACTTTAAAAAACATGTTTTAAATAGTGAATTATGATATAATATAAACATTATAAAATTAATAATTGTAGCAAAATGTAATTACAATCATAATTTATGATAATGTTGGTTAGGTGGCTATATGACGTCGCTTATGAACACGCAAACCAGACGAGACAGTAAATGTTTTATCACAAACATCACACTTGTAAGGTTTTTCTCCGGCATGAATGCGTTTATGAGTTCTCAAAGAAGACGTTTGAGAAAAGCATCTGCCACAAGTATCACATACAAAGGGTTTCTCTCCGGTGTGAATGCGTTGGTGTGAATTAACACTTGAGCTGTGTGTGAAACACTTTCCACATTCATCGCATTTATAAGGTTTCTCTCCAGTGTGTACACGCATATGAGCTTTCAGCTTACTTGGCTTTGTGAATTTCTTATCGCATTCATTACAACTGAGGTGAGCTCGTTCACTGAGAGGTAGGTGACGTTTCAAGTGTGAATTTAATTTTGATTGAGTGCAAAATGCTTTCTTGCATGTAACACATTCAAATGCTTTTCTTTTTGAATGGTTGAGTAGATGATATTTGAAATTAAACAGTTTAGGGAATGTCTTGTTGCATATATTACACACGTACGGTTGTTCCTCGCCATGGGTATTTCTATGAGTTCGTAACGCAGAAAACGAATCAAATTCCATTGGACAGACACTGCATTGATACACATCATCATTAATCAAATCATGAATTAGTTGATGTTTAATTAATCTCTCGTTACTTTTGAATATCATATCACATTTATCACACATGAACGGATTTCTTTTATGGAAATTTGTGTGTTTCCTTAGCGCTCCTGTGCGATTAAAGCGCTTATCGCAGTCTTTGCATTGATACGGTTTTTCACCTGTGTGGCCCCTCATATGGATTTTAACGTAACCTTCTTGAGAGAATGTCTTATCGCAAATGTCACACTTGTAAGGTTTTTCACCTGTATGAGTTCTCATATGTGATTTCAAAACAGATTGTTGCAAAAACGTTTGTTGGCACACCTCACATTTGAATAAATTTTCTCCTGTGTGACGTTTCTGATGTAACACTAGATGACACAACTGAGAGAATTGTTTTGAGCAATCGTTACACTTGAATGGTTTCTCTCCAGTATGCACTCTCTGATGCCTTAGAAGCGTTGTTGCGTACGGAAATGACTTTCCGCATTCATTGCAGACAAATGGCCTTGGTTTGCCATGCATTTTTTTATGCACCATAAGTTGGTTGTTGTCGTTGATGACTTCGCCACAATCACTGCATTTAAACGGAAAGGTGATATGAGTTATTTTATGCGCAGCCAAACTATGTGAACTGCCAAGTATCTGTAAACAAATATCACATGAATAAGACTTGATAGATTCATGCAATAAACTATGTCTCTTAAGACCGTTGGATCTTGTAAAACCTTTGCCACAGATATCACAAGAGAACGGTTTGACATTGGTGTGACAGATCTTATGTCTTTCAAGGTGATACGACAATGCAAATTTCTTATCACACAAATCACATTGAAATTCTCTTTCTCCGCCGTGATTTAGCATATGAGTTTTCAAACTGATTGCCTGCCTGAATTTCTTGTTACATTGTTTGCATGGGAATTGTGGTTCAGATGTATGTGTCTCTAGATGCCGTTTCAAACTTGAATGACGTGAGAACGACTTACTGCATTGTTCACATTTAAAAGGATTATCATCTCCATGAAGAGACTTCATATGATTAAAGAATGCGGTTGCCATGGCAAATGTTTCATTACATATTTTACACTTTAAGATCTCTCCTTCCTTAGAATGATTTTTCTCGTGTCGCATTCTGCTATTCTCAGTTGAAAATCCAAGATTACACTCTTTGCACTGGAACAATTTGTTAGTTGAATGATATTTTTTATGAACTCTTAGTCTTGATTGGGTTGGAAATGCCTTATTGCAAATGTCACAAGAAAATGGCTTTCTGGAGTGAAATTTTTCATGAGCTCTCAAATAAGACTTAAAGAGAAATTTCTTTCCACAATCTTTGCAATCAAACGGACGTTCCGTCGAATGAGTCTTTTCATGACGCCTTAACATTGAACCCAGAACAAATCCTCTGCCACACTCTTTACAAATAAACGGTTTGTCTTTCGAGTGAAAACGAATATGCTTGACAAGCTTTACTAATGTCGTAAATTGTTTCTGACATTGATCACAAGTAAACTCCTTGTTGTCATTAGCCCCCTCGTTCTCAGCGTTAGACAAATGGATTTTTCTATGAACGACAAGATGCGTAAAAAATATGTAACGTTTATCGCATTGATCACAAGGAAATTCTTTTCTTCTTCCATGTCTTAACTTATGCCTTGATAGAGCTGATGGCGTTGTAAATTGTTGATCGCATAAACCACACACAGAAGGACGTTCCTCCTTGTTATGAGTGCTCTTGTGCTGCTGTAGTTCGATGATACTCTGGCATTTCTTATTACATGTTTCACATATAAACAATTCCAGATGACTACGTTTATGATTGACCAGAAAGCAATAATGCCTGAACTGTCTCTTGCATTTGTCACATGAGAATTTCCTCTTGAGATGAGTTAATTTATGTCTTTTCAGGTCAGACACAAATCTAAATTCTTTCTTGCAAACATCACACTCAACAGATTTGATTTTGTAATTTTTCTTTTCTTTGAAATTAAGTTTACATTTTTCTTTGACAGAGATATTCTTTTTGATAAATGCATCTGTAACAGGTAGACAACAACAACAAATATAAATTAATGGACAAGTATGTCTATATGTCTATTTTGTTATGACCTACAGGGCGTTAAGTGACTATTTTGTTATGACCTACAGGGCGTTAAGTGACTATTTTGTTATGACCTACAGGGCGTTAAGTGACTATTTTGTTATGACCTACAGGGCGTTAAGTGACTATTTTGTTATGACCTACAGGGCGTTAAGTGACTATTTTGTTATGACCTACAGGGCGTTAAGTGACTATTTTGTTATGACCTACAGGGCGTTAAGTGACTATTTTGTTATGACCTACAGGGCGTTAAGTGACTATTTTGTTATGACCTACAGGGCGTTAAGTGACTATTTTGTTATGACCTACAGGGCGTTAAGTGACTATTTTGTTATGACCTACAGGGCGTTAAGTGTGATGCTGTGTTAAGTTGCCACTATTAATCAATCCTGCATGTTCTTGAATGCAAAATATGTTCCACAGGGGGTAAGGGTGTAATAATATACAGGCATGAGGGTCAAAGATCAATCCAAAATAAGGAGAAAAAACAGACAAATATCTACTTTTAAATTTCCCTTAAATCTGTCTGTGTGTTCAACGACGCATCATCACACAATCGTTACTTCACGGAAAATGATGAATGATATATCACTAGAAAGGCCAGATTTTGTGCATGGTTTTAGGCTATTCAAATTATTAAAATGTATCTTCTGCTGCCGATACAAGCATGAAATAAACTTTCCCGGTCAAACTTTGTTGCATTGTATTCGCCAGCAGACATTCCTTACACTTATTGCATGACAAAAGACTCCTATTAATTAAGTAATCGCCTGTCAATTTTCTTTAGCTAACAGTAAATTAAAACACCTTTGTTATTCAAAAGAGGAAATAGCAGTGAAATGCGAAATGGTAATAACGTCGCCAGAATCTACTTCAGTTTTCCTTAGACAAAGAAGATTAAAAATACTTTAGGCATTCAAAAGAGGAAATGACAGTGAAATGCTAATGGTATGAACGATTTATGAATGATATAACGTGGCCAGAATATCGTTTGCATTTGAGTAACAGTTTACAGCAACCATAGTTTAAAAGCGTTAGCCTAACGCTATTACGGCATAATATGTAACAAGCATAAAAATTCAGTTCAAAGTTAAGTTTAAAAACTATATATTTTAAGTTTACTTGATAAAGAAATAGACGTTACTTTATACAATTAATCCACTCAAACAATCAATCTTACTAAAATCAAATTACCATTAAAACATGATCTATCATATCATAGACATATCATATCACAGCTCATATAAAAAGCGCGTTTTGAGATTTTTTGCATTGACATTATACACCTTTCAATCAATCGGAGGGATGTCACTTTTGAAGGTAGTACGGGATTTATAGCCGGGAATTTGTGACTTTTATAAAAAAATTAATCAGATTTCTTCAAGTATAGTATTGGTTGATTGAATCACAATGAGGGAATAATTTTAATTACTCTATCGATAATACAATCTTAGCAATTTTATATCGCCTATCATGCCTTCAAAAGCAGAAGTAAGGAATTCAGGAACGCGAAATTCATCTTTAATTAGAAAACTACTAAATCGTGAAAGAATTGCGAATAGTTACGGGTAGCTTTTTCAATTTTGCCGGACGATAGGCATTTGGCATATTTGGGAGCTATAGCACTGTAATACCTTCAAAATTGCAAGATTTTTACTATTTTGGTCTCATAAATTACCCGAAATTCGACTTAGATTTGTTATTGTGGAATGTGTCACACAAAAAGGATATAACTCAGTGTGCTCACTGCTCACTATAGGCATTGTGCAACCGAAATAAGAAGCTACATAATGTAGATAATTGAGATAATAAAGCTCATTTCATATTCAAAACTCAAATGCACGGGTCACAGATTTCAAACCCGGGGGGGGGGGGGGGGGGGGTAAGTCAAGAAATTTTAGGGACGGGGAGGGTGCCAGTTTGAATTCAGAAATTTGCCCCCAAATATTTTGTATTCCAAAAGTGATACCTCAATCAAATATTTTATTCAGGCCAAAATGTAATTACTTAATTAATTACCCCAATCACTTTTTTATCGACGCATATTTGAAATTTTCCGACTACAATTTGGTGCGTTTTCATCAACATTATGTGCTCATTGAAAACAATACCCCGAATATTTGAAAAATTTTCAAAGACCATGAAAAGGTACCCCCAAAAGTTGGCACGTCCCTGTATACCAACCATTTGAAGTCACCCCCTGGGAATTCAAATCATTGAAATGTATGTAACTAATCATTGATTTATTGAATATTTCATTGGCATGAGATTCGGTGTTGATCTGGATACTAGTAAAAACAAAAACTGTTTTAAATAGATTTGCTTTGCTTTGAAACTGATAGAAAACAAGACAATTAGATTTTCAGAGGAACTCTTTCGCGTCTGAACATAGTAATCTGTGAGACGCCAAACACTGTACATTAAGATATGAAGCAACACCTTGAATGTTGTAGATTTGATCCTAAACCAGTTTACAATTCAAGTCAACATCTATCGAAAGCAATTTAAGTTAATGTGTAGGCCTATCTGACGAGAAAGTCAGATTGTGACGCATGGGCCCGACAAAATTGGGGATCCTGGTAACCTAGATCCTGGAAGGCTAGAGAAGATTCAGAAGAAAATTGATAATTTTCTGAATTATAGGTCGAAATTCAATAAAAAATTCAGAAGAAATTGTTGAAAATGCTTTAAGATTCAGGAACGTTAAGCATGTTGTTGGACACTGTGTGACGCTAATCTTTGTATGTTACGGTTGATGGTTAGTGCAAGGAAGGGAAGAGCAAGCCATCAAGTCCCCCCACCATTGGAAGCCTCATAGGAGCTGGGAGACAAATCATGATGAGTTTTCAGCCGACTGATGCTTACATGTCCAAATAAGCCTAGATAAAACTATAGAAGAAAAACAACTTAAATTTTAATGACTGGTAAATCATTGGAAAAAAACTGTTACGACTGTTCAGACACATGATAGAGTCTGTTCTATTATATGCATCTGAAACGTGGGTTCTACCAACCACACTATTGACTCAATTTGACTCAGCTTATGACGAACTGCTTCGGCATGCTTTAGGAAAACATTGGCACCATTTACTTTCTATTGCTAAGCTTAGGAAACTTCCCCCCTCTGCTTCTGCTATTGCTCACCTTCTTTTCTAGATCACATTGAGAGATCCAAGACGTATGCCCCTCAACCGCTGCATGGCATCCTTCACTGGAAACCGAAGAAGCCTGACCGTGATTTGTGGTGTTCTTTATGAAACAAATATGTTAGACGAAAGAGGGATGGCACATTCCTATAAGGTGCTCCCATCGCCTATACTAGCCTAATATTATTACTACTTCAAGCTCCTAGAACATATAGTAACATATGACTAGGTATGTTGATTGTTATATTAGTATGTGTCTTACCAGTATTGATTGGTCCAGTTTCTACATCAATCTCATGTTCATTCTCATTGCTTGATTTGGTTTTATTCTTCGTGAAATTGTCTGCCGTATTTTTTTGATGGCTTGTTTGAAGACCTAATTTAAGAATCATTATAATCAATAAATTCAAAACAATGTAACGTAACATAACATAATTATTATTTTATATCTTTTGAACATGACAAATTTTTGCAATTATTTTAACACAGAATCGGATGAAATATGCTATCATCGGACATTTCACTAATTTACAATTTAACCCATAATGAAATTCACATTGACAAGATGCATATAGGCTAAGTTTAAAATGTACAGTGTAAGCCACTTAAGTGTAATTTAAATGATAAGTGAAATTTCTGCTTATCTGCAACCTGAATCTAAAACTATGTGAACTATTTTCTGATCAAATGTTTGCTAAACAATTGCGGATGAATGCAACGGAAATTGTGGACAAATATGAGTAGCATATAAGCAGGTTACACCTCTGGGTTACACTGTATGAATAATAAATTAATTTTTAGTCAGTTTGGCTATTTTGTGTGTGCTTGTCTGCTAATCAAATGAAAAGCAACTACGGACTTAATAAATAACAGAGTATTTTGATGAAAAATCTCTAAATCATATTTGGGATCAGAACAACCCTTGAGTCTGAATGGTGCCAAAAATGTGCTCACCCTATCTCTTCAACTCTAGAAGGATTGCTATAGACATTCTGCCTTCGGAAAACTCTTTCCATTCTGAAGCCAGATCTCAATATTTTGTTTGTGATGTAAATTGGATTGTACAGTCTTCGGCGTTCTCAATTTTAAGACTTCAGAAATGGAAATTAAAAGATGCTATGATAATTCCGCATTTATGTCTATTTCGAGGATGTTCCGTGTAGATCAAGAGAATGTACAATCGTTCCTCTCACCGCTATCTCACCACGTTCACGGGGCTGGTCCCACCCACATAAAAGCGACATGAAACTATAATTCTTCTTTTGAAAGTTTACAATGATACTTTACAAAAGGATAGTGTTTTATCACAGATGTTTCGAGTTTATATATCACCTTTCTGTTCAGATCCAATCAAATTTTCACCGTTCGCGTATAGATCAAAGCAGGCCTAGTTTATAGTTATGGAAAAGGAAATGTCACATGTGAATATTATACACAGCAAAATGGCAGTCAACTCTGATTTTTCAGAACTGCGTCTCGCAAACCAAACTTATTAGGTTTATATTATTTCATTATTTAGTCTACTGCTTCCATCACATACTCACCGCATTCTTGCAGAAATTGTGTTTTTTCTGCTATCTCTGCTTCTTCCGTCATTTTGCAAATCGAACTATCCAAATTCTAGCGAAGCAAACCGTTCGCGAGTTTAGCTGACTCAACGGCGTTCAGCGTGCGCAGATACTGGATCCTCAGCGGACTGACTAATGTAAACGGAAATTATCATATGTGATAATTATACAAACTCATTTTTGCATTTCAACGTTCTTGCATGGTGTTTATCCGTTTTAATTCTGTGATGCAGTTGGTAACTTGTTAATATCGCGATGTTTTCAGCTTTCCTCTGAAACTTCTTCGCATGAACAAAATGAAATGATATCAGCCTCTTTCTAACGAGCAAGCATCAACGCGGACTAGAGGCAAACGTCCTAGAAAAGTCATTTATGATAATTTAAATTCATTAAATTATTGGACTGTTTTTGAATCAACCACGGACTCAATAGGGCTCCGCGCCGATACGTCATCGGCTATGCGAGAATTGCATTGTGGGATACCTGGTCAGACATCCACATTCCGTTCATCGATTTTCAAAGCTGCAAGCAGCTAAATGTTGCTCGTCTTCATAGTGTTTTCTCGTGTTTTAAACCACGCTCTAAAGTTTTTAAACTTCATTTTATTTTTATTTATTATATCAACATGCTTTACTTGGGTATTTCAATCGTTTTATCTGGAGATGCGCTTGTTGAATGAAGCTTATAAACTACGGAAGATTGTTGAACTGTAACGCTGTTTATATGTTGGCTCGAATGCAACTTGGATGTGTTTTCTTGTAGTTTAAACCTAGATTTAAAGTCTGTGAACTAGATTTTATTTTTACTTATTATATCATCATGCTTTTATTGGGTATTTCAATCGTTTTATCTGGAGATGCGCCTGCTGAATGAAGTATATATACTACCGAAAATTGTTGAAATGTAACGCTGTTTATACGTTGGCTAGAATGCAACTTGGATGTGTTTTCTCGCAATTGATACCAAGATTTGAAGTTTTTAAGCTCGATTTCATTTTGATGTATTATATCTACATGCTTTTATTGGCTATTTAAATCGTTTAGCTTGAAATATGCCTGCTGAATGAAGTTTATAAGCTGTCGAGATGGTTGAAACTGTTACGCTATTTACAGATTGGCTCGAATTCAACTTAGAAGAAAACACTGCCCTAAGAAATTAATGATTTGCTTGTGTTGAAACACTCATTGCAGCAATTGATATAAAAATTTAAACTTTGGTATCTGAAATATGAAATATGACTCACATGAGTGGAAAAAAGCTGGTAAACTGGCATTAAATATGAGATCATCACAGGCAAATATCACCATTTTACGTGAATATGTGGCAGACACACTTCATTCTATAGCGGCATAACATTGGACTTCAATTTAAGGATATGTTTATCATAATTTGTTACTTGAATGAATTACAGGTAATATTCTTGTGTAGATACATATGAATACGATGAAGATGAACATAAATTGACAATGATGATCAGATATGAGATACTACAACGGCGACATAGGCCATGCCTCTGAAAGATTGAAAAAGCTACCTGGTCAGTTCCTTGTTCTCTGAGCAGTCATGATTACTGCTAGTGGCCAGAAACAGTTGCTTGTCTATTACCTATATTGGTCATACATATATTTTATTAGTCGTAAAGTGTTCAGTATTATATTATGTTATACATTTGAATGTAAATTGAAATGAGTTTGAATGCACTTGAATAGTGCGCGTGCAGATATGAATATTTCTACCAGGATAGTTCAATCAACGATATTTAACAACGTGAAACGGTAAATTGCTGTATTTTTTGTACTCTGTTGTAAGTAATATTTGTGTGGTAACAATATTAATATATTTGTTCAGCTCAACTTTGTTTTTTCTTTAACAATTTGTAGAAGTTGTGACTGCATTCATTTTTCAATTCATTTCTGCAATGTTAATTCGCTACGAAATGTCTAGGATTTGGTAAGCTAAAAAAATGCGTTTTGGTTTTGAAATCTCCTATATATGATTGGAGTCTGACTTACATGTCCACCAGTAGTAATGTTTTCTGCTATTTAACTGAGTTTTTCATTATTTTCCGTAGTAATACATTAAGATCAAAACAACCAAAATAATAATCAAGACGGTACGAACGCAACCGACTGATCACGCAGTCAAAATTGTTTGTCTGACTAGGTATCCCATAAATCATTGCGCAAATCTCGGCGCGGAGCCCTATTAAAAAGTGCATATAATATTTATTTACATTAAAATTAAAATTGATGGGTGAATGAATAGGTCAGTCAGATTGGGTGTACGTTTATAGAGATCATCTAGCTGTCAAACTCAATCAATCTTAAAGTTTTATTATAATAATCGACAACAAGGTTATAAAATAAACTGTAGCAAATGTTGATTTTGTAGGATACATTATTTCATGTTTCAGAAAGTTAAATGATTACAACCTCTGCATTGTTAGTGTTGGTTTGTAAGCAGTCAGCTTGATGTTAGTAGCATTTGATACAATAAATGTTTGTATTATAACGATTATGATTCGATCAATCTGATTGGTTTTGAGTTTGACGCCAAATCACCATAGCAAACTAGGTTCGAAAACACAATCGATCTTACAATTCGAACTTGATATCACGAATGAGATTTCCAATTTGATCAGGAGTTTTCAAAACCATTTTATGAGCTATTCAATTCAATTCAATTCAATAACTTTCTTTGAGTGTCAATGTCATGTAAATGCTTGTAAAAGTTGTGCTAATTATAATACAAAGCAATTGGCGCACAGTTTCCTATGAGAGGCGGCTCGTAATTTTCTGGTGCCTTCGCGTTTTCTCCTTGCGTGCCTCTCGTGCGCCAAACATCAATAGCTCATAGAAGCTGTGCGCCAATTGCTTTAATATACTGTGTTTTCAAGTTACGTTTTTTGTCATGTTGCTATAGGTACTAGCTGAGACTATTATTGACCATTTAATATGAAAGGTTGCGTTATTATTTTTAAGGTTCCATGTTAGTTTAGAAAGTTCCGTATTAATTTTGTACTTCTCGCGTTTGAAAGATGATGTATGACTGGCGTATCGTGTTTTAAATGACTTTTCTGTAAGTCCGATATAATTGTGACAGGTATTATTTGAAGTTACTGTAACATTGGTGTTATATATAATGTTAGATGTCAAGCATTTGTTGTTAAGTGGACATTTACTTTTTGTTCTGCAATTGCATGAATGAAATGTATGAATTTATATAAGTATAGTGGTATGTTTCAATTTTTTAGTAAACCGTCTGATGAACTCAAAGTAAACGCGTGAAATTCCGATTAACGGAAAAGGCTTTTGCCTCATCTTTGTGTCTATTCTATATTATGCTCTGTCTTAAAAGCATTGAGCACTCTCACAACATGTGTTCACCACATATTATATTATATTATTAATTTGTTCTTAACATTTTTAGCAATTCAAGCCTCGTTTTTCTTATAAATTGTGTTCTTATTTAGAAACTGTTTTGTTGTTAGTTTATGGATATACTTATGAGGTATTTCTGACTAAATCATGTAATGATAATATGATAACGATGTTCCAGAGGAGGCAGTTCCCAGGGGGCCGTGTACATTCTATTGAACGGAAGTGAGATATCAATTACAGTCACTTGAGCAGCATTCAAGCTTTGAACTCAACACATATTTGAAGGGGCATTTATGAAATAGCCACATGAGACTGTGCATATTCCTTTCTCGTTCTGTCCTCATGCAAGGTCGAAGGCTTGTAGCCAGTCGAACAGCTATCTGATATTAAGAATACCATCAAGGGCACATGTATTTGAGGAGCATTCTTCACCGATAACAGATTTTAGACTTGAGGTAAATTAAGGTGCAACAAATTCACTTATAGACGAACAAGATAAGTACACGAATGAACACAATTAGATCAATATTTACTAAATATTATACACAAAGTGACCAACGTTTGTTTTGCGGTCGATAACAGTGATACAGGCACATATATGTTCTTAAATATCATTTTGTCTCTGAATTTTGACCATCATCAATCAATGAGACGTATTGAAATTATTGCACATCCCATAGGAACCGCCTATATAACGAATGCCATGTTTAACGATCAAAATGCGCTGCTACTCAAAATGATTAACGTAAGTATAACCTACTTTATTGAATATTTTAATTAGGTAGATAGATGGAGCTCTATTTCAACCCATGAAGCAATTGCTTGTATGTTTGAGGGACGCAAGGTAAATATTGCAAACATTATGCTAGCATATATATAGATTAGAAATGTTCATGTGACAGGCCTTATAGCCGACTTTGATAATAGTATCATAGTAGTAATTACAAATCAGATATCAAAACTTGATAAAAGATAAAGGGCAAACATTGCAGTTTCTGATGGAACATCGTTCACTTTTTAGTGTTGACTTTTACAGTCCATTATTTATAGCCTACATTATATGTTAACCCTGTGACACTGCATCGCAATACCCGTTATACTGCCACAATACAATGAATGAGCGTGCGATCTTAATCTTCTTCTCGTTCATATCTATCCCACGAAGGTTATCACCACAGATAATATAAAGACCACACTGGAAATATAATATGACGTCATCAAGCAAACCATAAACCGATCGTAGCTATAGGTAATCCGATTGGAATTCAGATGGAAGAAAAGGATTATCTATTATTTTACAATTACCACAACAGTGGTATCATTGCTGACGATGGTAAGAACGTGTATTATCTGCGTATGTGATCTTTCATTTAAATTATTATAACCGCTGCTCCATTTCTGTTTTGTTTTGATCATATTTCAATCTCAATTACATTATTGGAATATACTGCGATCCATGAGATACTATCTAGAGACTGGATCGACTGACCTATACCTAACATTCGATGAATTCTTTGTCACAATCATAGAAAGATCAATTAGATGGGTAAAAGACTGCGAATCTCCAATTCGCAAGAGGGTACAAGGATTTTTCTGTCCATTTAGCTACAATTCGATAGTAGATCCCAGTACAACTCATCATGCGCCTGTTGGCAGTCTACTTCAACTGTTATCTCCATTCAACTATTGTTCCTTGGGGGAAAACCCTACACGTGGTCTTCAGATCATGTTAGTAAGGTCATAGGCACTTCTGGCTAACCGTATTTTGCCACCCTAGACGAGTGGACGTCACCTGGCGATCAGCTACGTCATGCAGTAGCTTCAACTTTCGCTATTCGAATACTCAATTCAATTATTTACTTGTAACAATCTCACATCAATGCGCAGCACTATCTGTATCTGTATTTTTATTTTAAAACGCCAGTCGCACGTGACATTTCCTGTGTGCTATCGAGGTTTCTCCTTTTCAACCAATCACATTGCGAGTAGAACAATCGACGCACTCAACGTCAGCTGTGTTTTTGAGCGAAAGAAAAACATATTAATTTGTAGAAATTGCCAAACAAGCGTTAAAACGTATTTTATATAACAACGTAACCTTCTAATTATCAAAAGAAAAATGATTTTTGAAAAATGAGTGCAATGCAACTAGTGGAATATCTAGGAGAATAAAACCCGGATATAACTCTTATACCCCGGATACGGCCGGCAAAAAATCTCTTGTGCAGAATTATGGATAGAAGACCGGCTAACTCGGCAATTTGGCTTCGATTGTCTGGTAGGTATATACTCAAAACATGTAAATGTACATAACACGGTTATAAAGTGATATACATTTGATAGTATATCGAATAGCTTAAAATTAGAATAATAATAGATGTTTATGATATTTTAACATGGCATAAATGGGACCAGAATAGGATTACGTTGACATTTAAGAGTTAATTTCTTCATTCCTGCAATCCTAAACATAACCATAACACAGCGCATTATTTTAAAACTACTTGTCGGCAGTTAGAATTATCCAAAATATGATGATTTTTATTTTGTAGATATTTGCGGTTCAACTGAATAACTTTGGGAGCTTGAATGATTCTCTAAAAATACATCTCGTTATCTATTCAATACCGAATTTATGTTTACGCCAAAACACGGCAAACAGTATTACATATTTATGGTTTGAATTTTAAAATCTGGAGTTTGAAAGTAACAACAAATTTAAAATAAAACTAAATCAAAATGGATAATAATTTATTCCCCATTGTGTGTTTTCATTCTTTAAATCATTTATTATAAGTTAGTAGATTTCTACGTAAGAAGATTTTATCAGTTGTCAATAGCATGAAAGACAGATGCAATTGATAAAACTCATTCAAATATGTTCAAATCAACTTCTGCGTCAATGTTTGCGTGTCTCAAATACTGCTACTTCATATGTATGCTGTATCGTTATTTATCCTTCTTATTCGATATTAGAGCCGTACGATCTTAATACGAGGTTCCAATGCTGCTTATAAGCCTCGGAATGATGAACCCATTTTTATAAGATTGTTGATCATTTGTGAGGTCCTCAAAGAAATGTCATTTTTACTTAGAAACAAAATCATCGCAGAATATATAAGTAGAGAGACAGAAACGAAAGAGATTCGCGGTGGTTACAGTGAGCTTAGATGGAATGAAGAATTGGGGGGGGGGTAACTCCCATACTGATGCTATACGGGGACTTGCTACTTTTTGTTTGGTCCATATTCCAGCTGAGAAATATACTTTTGGGGGAGGAAATTTTAGAATATTAAACGTTTTGGGTCCCATTTCGAATTTCTAGAGAATTTGAGAAAAAACTGAATTTGAATGCTGAAACCTGAAAACTGGATTTGAGTTTTTACCCATAAAAATGGAACATTCCTGCATAGAGCCTATATGAAAGTACCCTCCCTGGACTTTTTGAGTAGCATTTTCAAGTTTTTAAAACAATTTGGGTAGCTTTTAGAGAGGATTTTTGGGACTTTTCGGGTACTTCACATTTTTCCAAAGTGGCATCCCCCGTCAATACGGCACTTGGAGTTACCCCCCGGGAGTCTTGACATAGCATTTTGTTTTCAATTTTTTGCCAGTTTTACGAAATGTACAATTGTAGACATAGATTATCTTTATTAATTAGTTAAAACTAACTCGTTATTCTATAAGACATACCGCCGCCGTAAATGGTATCTGTAGAGCCTTAACAAGAGCAGAAATAAATAAAGAGGATGATTTATTTTCAACTCTATCTCATTTATTTCCAATCAACCATCTTGTATACTGTATATTACAAAGAGTATTATAGTATCTATAAGTTGTAAATAGTTTAATATCATTAGAGAGCATTTATAGTGATCTGATATTGATAGCAGCAAATTGAATATATTTTTTAATTGAATAGAATAATATATATTTAATAGAAAAATCGCATTTCAAATTAGTCACAGTAGCATATTTGTATAAGTAATATATTATTGGATTAGAAGGGTTTGCAGCAAAATATCTCATGATCGAATATATTAAATCATTGTTTGTATTTTATGTTTTCATTAAATTGATAGTTTGCCAATAACAAAACATACAAATGCAATTGATACCTCACGAAGAACAGTTTTCTGTTTTTCAAATATTTACAATTTGTTTATCTAAAATTTGTATAATAAATAATGATTTAATGTCAATGATTTGAAAAGCATCTTTAAAAAATCAATAAGGGCGCGGTGATAGGAATTCTAGGAGGAAAGAGGGGGTAGATCTCTTGAAAGGAGGACAAAATAATAAACTCGTTTGATTCACTCACGTAATATTCAGAAATATTCCATACATAATTCCCTCTTTTTGAACTGCGTGTTAATATAATATGATTTACATATTCTTGGCTGTTATCGTTTTTACCACAGTAAGGTCATTTCTATTTTTAGCTTTGATGGAAGATACAAATGTATTACAAAGCAATTTGCCACTCATTGGTAAGACGAGAGAAAAAGACGCGGCAGTACCTGTCAATCATACGGCTGAACCATACGCTTCAATAACAACAAACTCAACCTTCAACAGGGGTAAGAAAACAATGCTATACCCTCAATTCATTATTAACACAAGTCTAATATCAAACTATTAACAACAAAAACAAAAATTAGACGGTTGCCAACGGTTAACCTAATAGTAGAACACTATCCTATTGTGAGAGAAGATGATTTTACAGTTCTAGATTTAACTCTGGTCTTATGATATACAATCAATTCCAAAAGGTCATGTTTAATATACACTCTCTACACCATCCCTTAGTGTGTGGTCGTTGTGGTTAAAACTATCCAAAAGCAGCAGGGTCACGCTCGTAAATATGTCCGATCCTTAAATGTCGAAACACTGTCGGTTTGCTGGCGTCAATCTCACAACACAAAAATAACGTTGTGAAGAACCACAAACCTTTAAAAACCAAAAATAAACCATGATGTAAACTTACTCTCATTTGATTCCAGGGTCAAGTACTGGGTACGTCGGCGATGACGAACGACCCTCAGAAGAACAGTTAATACCACCTCAAATTAACAACGATTACACAATCAAAACCTACAAAATTAGATATTACATTTTAGCTCTTTTTTCAATTACTGCATTTATGCAATACTGCGCATGGAATTCATTTGGTCCGATTTCAACTACGTGTAAGTCTGTATTTGGTTGGACGAATGCCGAGATTGCAATAATGGCCAGTTTAGATCCCATCACGTATTTATTAACGATGCTGTATTTCTCGTGGATGATGGATGTCAAAGGTCAGTATCAAAGGTCAATAATCGATCTCAGGGTCATCAATCAGTCAGCGTCGTAGAAAGGGAGGCCAAATTTATTCACAGTTTTAAAAGAGCGTTGTTCAAGTAAAATAGTTTTCTTCCCTCATATTGATTCATTTTTAGATATAAAGTGTTGTGGTTATAGGTCAAGAGGACATATGTGACTGCCCAAACTATTTTGACGACCTTTGACCTTTGACCCATGGACTGTCATTTTCCTTTAATTATGTCCATCCATCAAGAGTGCAACAACAAACTTCAACAATACAATACGGCTGCTGATTGGGCAGAATAATAATTATAATAATAATAATGTACTTTATCTGAAATATTGTCTGGTATTATCTCACTTTGATGATAACAATATTGTGTATAGCAATCAGTCGTATGTTTTACAGGATGCAGAGGGCATGTCTGATTTGAGAAATTCAACCTAAACTATCTGTAGAATCAACATCAGATGCTCTTTGTTGGATAGTCTCTAGGAAACGGCTGTAGTTAAACACGATATAATGGCAACCTCTAAGCAAGGACCACCTGTTTATGGTGGTCACATTAGCAATGTCCAAATGAGGCTTTTCTATTGAATCAACCCCGTATATATAAAAGGTAGCTGAATATAGAGGTCAATTTCTCAGCATCTCACAAACGGCTACTATTACACAGGGTTACATCTGATGATCTGACAATGAGACTGTAATTAGACACAATGACCGAATAGAATACAAGTTCATCTCCAGCATGCAAACATGTTCTTTTTTTACAGGATTACGAAAGTCAATGTTAGTTGCAACATTTTTCATGGCTATAGGAACTGGTATAAGATGTATCACATCAGATAAACATTACGTCACATGGTATGTTGAACTTACCTCTATCTGCATCATGTGGCATCATTATCTATTAGTCATAACATATCACGTTTCTTAATTGCAAGGACAATGGCTGCTGGTCAGTTTTTCAATGGTCTTGCAGGGCCTGTCACACAGGCAGCGCCGCCTCTCTTGAGTGCTAATTGGTTCCCTCCAGAACAACGCACCACAGCAACAGCGTTAGCATCGTTATTGGGTACATTTGGAGTGGCGTTATCATTTCTTATTGGTCCTTACGCTGTTAAAGAAATAAATTATCCTCATTATCAATTTTACGAACCTCACATCAACAGAACACTAACATTTGAGTACGTATTTAAAAAAATAATAATAATAATAAATAATATTGTATAATAACGACACATTTTTTCGATTAATGTGATTGGTTTAGAGTTATGATGCCAAATCGTCATATAAAGGCTTGTGATTTTCTGATGCCTTCTCGTTCTCCCCTTACGTGCCCTCTTGTGTACAATAAAGCTATAGCTCATAGGAAACTGTGCGCCAATTGCTTAATAATAGGTAATTAGAAATAGATACCTTATCATGATCACCAAATCATCATATTAGTTATACCAAGAAAATCAGAATGGTGATTCAAGTACGGTAAAACTGTGAATTTTAAACCAAAATCAAACACTTTATTTGTGTAGTACATTTTACCTGTATTTAAAGACCATTACATTTCAAGGTTTAGAAAACAGTTAAAGCTAATGCTAAATGCTACCTGTTCAAATCAAACACAAGTTTATAATAAGATGTGTAACATAATGATACAATTAATATTTACGTGTATGTGACTGGTTTGTATTTAATAAAAAATTATTTTTTACTTTTAGGACACATATTCATCAACATAACTTTTCTACAACACAAAATTATTTTAAAAGTAAGTGATGTTAAGTAACAAATATTCCATTGTTAATTTAATAGCGAAAGCAATTTGATAATAATAATAATAATAATAATAATATAAATAGAGGAGTCAAAGACTACACATTTTGTTACTGTAACTTGAAGTTTCACACTTTATTGCGATCATCAGACAGTTAAAACTAGATAACTAGTTATGATGATCGCAATAAAGCGTGAAACTTCAAGTTACAGTAACAAAATGTGTAGTCTTTGACTCCTCTATTTATAATAATAATAATAATAATAATAATAATAATAATAATAATAATAATAATAATAATAATAATAATAATAATAATAATAATAATAATAATAATAATAATAATAATAATAATAATAATAATAATAATAATAATAATAATAATAATAATAATAATAATAATAATAATAATAATAATAATAATAATAATAATAATAATAATAATAATAATAATAATAATAATAATAATAATAATAATAATAATAATAATAATAATAATAATAATAATAATAATAATAATAATAATAGTATTTCACTTGTTTTAGATTCTATTTATAAATCTACTTCTCACTACTGGTCATTTGATGATCAGTCAATAAAAAATTCAAAAGAATTTGAAATGAACAACCAAAATATAATATATGACATCAAAGGCGTTAAAAATGGATTAATGTTTGGAGATGCCTACCGGTCTGAAGGTGTTGTAAATAGAAGTGTTACGCTGCCTTCGTCTAGTGGATTCATCAGTCTTGGAAATTATCCTTACGATTGCTTAGAAGATGTTTCGTTATGTAACAACGGATTAACACTAGCTTTCTGGTTGAAGATAAGCAATACAACGACAGACTTTCAGCATATCTTAGGCACAGGCCACGAGGATGAAAACAAAGTTGGTTTTTTAGTATATCATAAATATTCCAATGCGTCAAAGGAGCAAGTGATTGGTGTACGTTTTAGCACAGAATATATGGTATTTAATACTAATGTAACCATACAATATGGCAGCTGGCATCATTTTGGTATCACATGGAATATTACCAACGGCATTGAAATATATTTGAATGGATTGTTAGAAGGCATTGAGAGGCAATCGTATGCCACAAAGCATTCCTACGTGGATTCATCATCATTTATAATTGGTAACCATGAGAACAATCAACAGTCGTCAGTACCTTGGAACATCTCTATTGATGAATTGGTTGTGTGGAGATCAATTCTACATCCAGCTGAAATAAGAGTTGTTTATTTGAGAAACATTGGTTTGCAAGAAGAACCTGGAAAGGTAGAAAAGGCACAAGGTGAAGTTTAATCGACACGTCATACCAAAACAACATCCCTCAAGTAATTATTAAATTGTGATTAGTAATAGTGAATTGCAAACAACACGAAAAGAGGATAGTAACTAGTACTACAGTAGTACCCTTCCATCCTTCTTTACCATAGGTCTTAGCCTGCACACAGGCTACACAATGTACACATTAATAGATCTGTGTCATATTGTAAATGTTTAACAAAGTCAGGGGTGGCACCACCCCTGAACAAAGTAGATCATAATTTCAAAACCTTTTGAAACAAAATAAATATTCACTGTTATGAATTTTTCAGATTTGGAGGAGACAATCAAAGAAAGAACACTGGATGTCATGCGGCTGATGTACATAGGTAATTATATGATATAGTATGCTATTACAATTAAGCAAATAAGTTCATCAAATTGAAGTCACACTGATTTTATCAATGTAATATTTATTTACAAATTCATCAAAGTTACAACAACAAACTCTTGTCGCGTAACTCAAGGTTGAATCTGACTGGCCCTTTCGGGATTCGAGAAATACCCGACAACTTTATAGTAAAAATGTTCTGTAGCCATGTGCCGCAACTCTCAATTTCATGGAGCAGAACATGGGATAGACTGTATAATACCTTAGACTCTCAGTATTCAATACAGTTTACAGTACATATACACTTTGCTCTGTATGCTATAACAACCACCCCCATACAACAGCCAACTCTACAAGACTACCTGTCTATAGCAACCGCTATTTGTAGGTCATTTACCTCAGGGTCGGAATATTTTATAAGTCTACACATGCTTCATTCAATGTATATTTTGCAACAGAGTTTGTCATCATCTTGGTGCTGTTTGTTCTGGTCGTAATTTACTTCCCCGATAAACCACCAACACCACCCAGTCAATCGGCACGCCTGCAGCGGTCAAATTTCAAAGCTGGTACAAAAGCATTACTCAGGTAGGAATTGATGGAAAACAAGGGAAGATTTCAGGTCTTGAGGGGGAAATTCCTGATTTGTTTACCAACACCCAAATGCCATATTATAAAATTTAAATTGGCTGTACCAACAGTAAAACAGGAATGTGAGTCATTTCATAGTCTTCAAGTGGATGAGTGTTGTTTCGCATCGATAGGAACACATTTGAGATTGAACTTGAGTATCTTCCTTTGATTTGATTAGCGTTAAAACCTAATTTTCATATTTTATTTTTTTATTATTCTCGGGTTCACATCGGGATGAATCTGTTTTCTTGTGTGAGAATTATCTCACAATAAAATTATAAAATATTAATTATGAAGTTCTGTTTTAAAAGGATCCAATTTAATGCAACGTAATTAAATATGGTATATCTTTCAATGAAACAAAATGTGAAGGCATATTATAAGTTAAAATGAAAATAATGTAAATATATTGAATAGATGACATCTTAAATTTTATAAAATTATATATAAGAGTGTGATGTTTGATATAAACCAAACAAAAGCTATGAACTTTATCATATCTATGAAATAACATTTCGCGATAAAATTATTGAGCGATTCATTTTCGATTGCTCTTTTGATGAAAGTATGCTCTTCGATGTCTTTGTTTTAATGAGCTGGATCGGTTTACAGGAGATAATTTGGATAAAAATATTTGATAATAACAAGATTAAAAAGTTATTTACGATATTGGTTATCTTCAAACACATTTCACTGCATAACAAACATTCACTTTAAAGTTTGATTTTTTCTACTATTTCTAGGAGTGGTCCTTTTTGGACATTAGGTTTGGTGTATGGCATTACAACGGGGGTCTTTAGCGGTTGGGGAGCTGTCCTCAACGTCAATCTATCTGGTTTTGGAGTCAGCCAAGAAGAATCTGGTTGGATAGGCTTCTACGCTGTATTGGCTGGTGTTTTTGCAGGATTATTACTTGCAAGGTATCTCATGCAAATCACATATATGTATCTCAACTTGATCTAATATAATTTGGGTTGGAATTTCGAGCAAGAGATGAGCACGTCTGTATATAGACAGATATGAACAAAATTGTGTGACTGCTGAACAGAAGGGTGGTGGCCACTTGTAATTATCATTTAATTGTTCTGTGCTACATCTGTCCTACAACTACCACTGTAATTTAAATTAACTTTTTTAAATGCCGGTGATTAATGAATGGTCTATTTTTGTAGATGAGAGTAATAAAGTTGTTTTGGTTTTAAACTTATAGATGCGCTGATTTTTTTGGAGGTCACATGAAAATTCTTCTTCTGGTCTTATTCTGTGGTGCAGCAGGCTGTTTCCTTTGGTTTGCATTACTGTGTTTGAACATCATTACATATTCCTCAAGTAAGTATTTATTCAGTATTCAGTGAGTCCTGATAACAGAAATTGGGATGATGACAGCTACAGCTATATATTGTACACTTGTAGCTCAGCGGCAGAGTTTCCGCCATCTTTGCAGGAGGCAGGGGTTTTGATTCCTCATTGGTGCACACATGCTTTTCATTAGTAATCATTTGGATATGTAAATTTGTTAATGCCCCTCCCCCAATAAACAATGGGGTGCCTCTCAGTCAATGGTCAATGGTTGATTGTAAAATGTATTATTATTATTATTATTATTATTATTATTATTATTATTATTATTATTATTATTATTATTATTATTATTATTATTATTATTATTATTATTATTATTATTATTATTATTATTATTATTATTATTATTATTATTATTATTATTATTATTATTATTATTATTATTATTATTATTATTATTATTATTATTATTATTATTATTATTATTATTATTATTATTATTATTATTATTATTATTATTATTATTATTATTATTATAAGCTTACCCATTTTATAAGTATGTTCATGAATAAACAATTGGAGCACAGTTTCGCATGAGCCCAAGCTTTATGGCGCACAAGTTGGCACCTACGGAGAAAACAAGAAGGAGCAGAAAATCACAAGATGGCTTGACAAGTGATTTTCAGCCTGAAGTAACTCGAGCGTGCCCTAACTTTATGACACACACACACAAAAATGTGCCAATTGCTTTTTATAATAAGTGATTATTGTGACTGTCTTATTTGTGAGTTAATGTTTTGAAATTCCCAATAAAATTAAAAACTCGCACTTGTGACGTCAATTTTAAATTGCAAGATTGAGTCCGTTTTGTAACCTGGTTTTGTTCTGTGTTTATATGATGATGTGGTGTCATAACCGTAAACCAATCAGATTGATTAAATCAATTTCATTATCATACAAAGTAAAATGGCAGATATTTCATGAACTGTCTTGCAAAGTTCATGAAGTACAGTGCGATGCCATGTTGATGAATCTTCAGGTAATTGCTCATGAAAGGTTTACAAGCGTCAAGTGCTAACAATGATGATATTAACACGGTTACATTGTAGTACATATTTAATACATCACAGTTTTGTTTTTGTCTTCTTCTGTTAGGTGATCTGTACAAAGCCTCTATCCTTGGTAGCTTCTTTGTTACAGGAAGTATTCCATTATTTTATGAATTAACAATTGAGACAACATACCCAATCGCAGAAGGAATAACAACCGGATTGTTAACATTAATAAATAATCTATTCACTGTCATCTTTTTGGTAATCTTGATGATACCAAATGTGGGTAAGTAAAGTGTTCCTTCTAACAATCAACAACTGAATAATTGAAAGATTGAATGATTTCTAAGAAAGTTGGTCATTCCAAAGCAGCATCTAGGATAATAGCAATCTACAATGCAGTATGTAGGATGGATGTATAGCCTACCCTCTCAATTCGATACCGCAATACCGTATCAATTCTCACAATAACATGATTATATATTGTATTTTCTATGAGATCTCTGCAAGAGCCTACAAAGAGCATATTTGATCATTTGCCACTGGCTCACTTCTTTGCTCAGAAATCAATATCTCAAATAAATTTGTAGATACTTTAGCAAAACATGTAGGCCTGTTCCTTGCGATTTTGTTCCAGATTGTGCGATTTTCAATAAAATGCGACCATCGCCCTTTGCATTTCTTCCAATCGTTTGTGGATAAACTATTCAAGTATGATGAAGACTGGTATCTATAGATAATTTCAGATTTACCATAACGCTTGGTAAATCAAACAGAGAAAGAACTTTCAAAACACGCCAGATTAATTTTATAAATCTTTGTATTCAGGCACAATATGGATGAATTGGTGTCTGTTTGGATCGTGTGCTGTTTGCATTCCTGTTTTGGTAATATTCCGTGAAAGTTACGGCCGATTAAAGATTGATTTACTTGGTAACGAAGAAGATGAGGTACAACAAAGCGCAGCTGCTGATGAAGAGATAGAAAGACACCCAAAGAATTCAGAAAGGAACTCAAGAGAAGAAGGTTTGAAACAATTAAATCCTCTACCAAAACAAACCTTGGGATCACCATGGAAACGCCTTAGTAGTGCTTATGACAATGAACCATTGTCGTCAACAGCAACAGATAACTCTGATTCATCGTCTCTTTTATTTCTACAAGAGATTGGCGACGTCGGAACACGGATTGCATCCGCAAGAGAGTCTGACATTTAGTTGTTGTTGCAGTGTGTAACTGTACATCAGATAGCGATTTGGGTACATAAGGACATTAATATATTTTAGATGAGAGTTAATATATTTGTAAAGCATAAGCATGTTTTAAAAGCACATTATAGATCTAATTTAACGAAAGAGATAATTTAAAAAAACATCCAAAGAAATGATATATGGTTTGCTGTTACAGAATAATGGACTGGATAGTCAGTGGACATTAAATGGGGGCATTATTGTAACACTGACACAATCCTTTGCTATGTTTCCCTTTGTCAGATGATCAAACTGAGTGGTGGATATGCAAGGGGTAAATATAAATTTCGTAAAAACTCAATAATCAATTTGATTGGCTGTAGTGGCGGCCCTCTGGAGCAAAGGCTTTCCTATGCACAGAAATAACGGGAGAACTGTTTAAAGTTATCACATAGAGAGCTTTGTGGATTAGCTGACTTGAACTAGTTTGTTCCAGATTGTGAGCTTTCCCATAGCGTCTTGCATTCCTTCCAATCGTTAGTAAATCGTTAGGAACCTTTTAATAATGATAATAATACCTTTTAATAGCGCCATTTCTTAGTACTGTACAATCCAATAGCGCTTCATAAAAAGATGTCTATTTTTATTTATATTTATCTATGTTTAGATATTTTATGTACAAATCAGTTTTAAATATTCAAAAATTAAAAATTAGAATTAAATTAAAATAAAAGACATGTTTGTTGAAGGGTATATTGACTTTATAATATAATTAATAAGCTTCCTTGAAGAGGACTGTTTTTATGCTGTTTTTGAATTCAGAAAGTGATTGGCAGCTCCGAATTTCCAGGGTTAAATTGTTCCAGATCTCAGGTGCCACGTTAGAAAATGCTCTATTGCCATACGATTTTAGATTGAACTTTAGCTGAACAAGAAGCTTCTTATCTGCTGATTGTAATGTCCGAGTTGGTGAGTATGGATGCAAAAGATCTTGAACATAACAAGTACAGTGAAACCTGTATATAACGGCCAGCTACAGGAGGTAGATAAATTGACCACTATAGACAGGTTGCCTATATATACAGGTTTGATTCAATAGAAAATACTATTTTACACATTGTAAGAGTGACCACTATAGAAAGGTGGCCGCTGTATAGAGGTGACCGCTATAACAGGTTTGACTGTAATAAAAATTGCAGCAGCGTTCACTGCTCCTTACCCTATAACAGCAACCCTATTATAAGCATTACTGTTCAGCAAGCATTAACTCATTGTATTACGTGAGTCATACTCTTCATTAATGGGAACATCTCCCCTAAATGTAATCCCGCGCAATCTTCGCAATCTGGTACTGTCCTTACTAAACTCTATTGAAGATGAGTGAAAGTTTCAAAATTGTTTGCAACTAGGTCCTGCTCTAGAATAAGCAATATTTACTAAGGTCCTGTTTACAAGGAGGGTAAGTTACTCTGGTAGACAAGTTACTCGCCTCACTGAGTTAAAATGTGTTCTACGTTTACAAGGACAACTTTAGTAACCTGCCTACCCGATTTGAATACATTAAAGCCAATCTAGGCATGTATGTTGAAATCGAACGATCGGAGAATAAAAGATGTCTACCGTACAACGGAAACGTTTGAAACAATCGAAAATTCAAGCTACGACTTTTAAATTCAACTCGCCTACCCGAGTTGCTCGCCTATTTGTGTTTACAAGACAAAAAGTTGTCTCGGGTGATAGGGTAACCCTGTCTGCTAAGGACAGTAACTTGGGTAGGCGAGTTACTCAGGTGGGGGGGGGGGAGACAACTTTCTCACTTTGCTTGTAAACAAAACGCGAATATATAAATAATAGACCGGATAACTCGCCTACCCGAGCAACTTGCCCTTCTTGTAAACAGGGCCTAAGACGGTAGTAGGGGCGTCTGTGTGGAGTTGTGGGCCGTTATGGAATGAGGCTAATACCAGCTACCAGATATCATGATCAGATATTATGCGACGATAAGCACGGGAAAGTTTTAACAATTGCCCCTGTAAACAATAGATTTTGCAAAGGCACATTTATTTGAAAAACGATTAGATGCAATATTGGGGGTACACAACCAAAGCAAATCATTCAAGGAGACAAACAAAAGATTGCAGCAATAGTTTTAACACCGGAACTTAACATTCAAAAATGGCGAAGTGCCAACCAGACGATCGACACAGACACAGTATGTCCGACCCTTGGCTGGTCACGAAATTCGTTTTATCAACATTTTCAACGTATAATTATTAAAGTATCAGAGCATTTTTGCCTACCTCTTCTCGCGGTTGTGTGCATGCGTTTTGTCAACAGCTGTTATGTTAGTTGCTACTGAAGCGACCACATGACATCTTCATCAATGCTCAATTCTTGTAATTGAATGAAAACAAAAGCCTGGAATTTGTCCTATGGGTGTGGTGGGGTGTAATATTGCCTTTTGTCTCACGGCGTTCCTTTGAGTTCACTCCCTCCCATTTGGGCGTTCATAAACTTTAACCAATCGAAAAGTAGTATTGATAAATTAGCCAATCAAAATGCAGCTTACTTCACGTGATTTACTGATATTTCCTCGCGTAGCCACATGTAAGTTTTTTGTTGTCCTTGAGTTGTGTTGGTCTTTGAGAAACAGTATTACCTAAATTAAATTAAATCTTATTCGAAATGGGAGACTCCGACGCAAAGTCAAATAAATCCTTCAAGCAAAGGAAGAGTTTTGGTAAGATAAATTGTATTTCTTCTTATCTATTTTGAATATAACCTACTTTCTCCTACTACCTACTGAATTCTGGGCGTGACTTTGAATTTCTTCATCATATTTTCAGCTAGTAGAAGAGATGAAGTGGCTGGCATCAGAGCGAAATTTCCCTCCAAGATTCCTGTAAGTAATCCCTTATTTTACCTATCCTATATTGTATGTTCTCTTCTCTGTTAAATACATTAATTTCACTGCAATGATAATTTTGCTATCAAACTCGTTTTACTTGGTTGCACTTGTCGCGCTTGCTTGGCGAATCAACCTATTTTAATTGTGTTTTCTTGATTTTTATTGACTGTAGGTTATTGTTGAACGATATCACAAAGAAAAAACCCTACCACTGCTCGACAAAACGAAATTTCTCGTACCCCAAGAGCTAACTATGAGCCAATTCGTGACAATTATAAGGTGAGGGTAGTTTGTGTATTTTCCCTTTCAAGTTGTATTGAAATTGTAATGTGACGTGAAAGGCAAAACAAGAAAGCTTATACCTGTGACAACAAGGTATTCAATTATTTTTTGTTATTTATTATAATCTCTGCAAAATGAATCGATGGTTTTATTTGCCACTGGTATGCCAGAAGAAATATGATCTGAAAGGATTTAGCAGATCCACGGTCACTCAGCATCTCTGGCGACTCCAAACTTGATAATCCTGTTTTGAAATTTCTGAAATTGAATCTCTGTCTGCATACATTTGTATATGATGTTTGATTAATTTGTTTTTTTATATTTTATCATCTAGAAACCGTATGTCACTAGCACCAACGCAAGCATTTTACCTAATTGTAAATAATAAAAGTTTAGCGAGTATGTCAACGACATTACAAGAAGTTTACAAGGAGGAAAAAGACGAAGATGGCTTTTTATATATGACATACGCTTCACAGGAGATGTTCGGTTGTTAAAACAAATGATTAATTATACAACTGTGATCATGAAAATAATAAACTGTAACTTCCTATACAAAAGGGCACACCAAATTTTGATACATTGTGCTTAGATCACATCGCAGAAATATGAAATAGTCAAGAAAACGTATTTCGTATTAAAGAATGACTGGAATTTGTTTGTGTAAACTGTTTGGCAAATTTCAATTCTTGCTTCTCGTTTTACAATTAACAATCTAATCAACATTCAGTTAGGGCATTGTTAAAGTTGACGTTCAAAGACATTTACTAATTGAGATATATTTAAGAGGAATGGTCAACCAAAACAATAATTCCCTTCAATTAATGTAATTTTTATTATGAATTTGTTAAGCACTAAAATTAAATAATATTATTTCTTTTAAGAATTAAAAAAAAACCACATCAATTTCTTCAAATGTTTGTTTTTGTTGTCAATTGGGTTGTTATGATTTGGACAAATTACTCGACTTGACTTTAATATGAAATCCAGTTTGTCAGGAATTGAGAATGCAGAATCTTGTTTAAATTCTTTGGTCTTTTTACTTCTATTCCATCTGTTAATTGAGATTTTGCTTCTGAATGGAAGTTGTTGTTGTTTGTCAAAAATATGTTGAATATGAAGACTTTACATGAGTTTGTCAGTTTTAAATTTAACATAGTTTCCTAGAAAGTGCCAAGTGAGCAAACGTTTCAGTTTGTCGTGGTCAATTTTCAGTAATAGCTACAATAATATTATAATATAAACATGGATATGAACTAGTTTATTGGTAAATATATGTAAATTGTTGTTATGCGAAGAAATGTTCGAATTAAACGATCAGTTCTCGTTTGTGTGTGTGTTGTGGTTGGAGACAACCGAGCGAGGTTGATTGGATTACCAACAAAAGTCAAAATATAAATCACTCAACTGTGGCTTTTATTCGATGCGCATTGGATTATTTGATCCCTAGTTATGCTGTAGTAGGAAAATAAATACTACCTGAATATGAATTGTTATATCACAAAGTTGCTATTAATTGGTTTGGGGTTGTTCTCAAACGTTTGCTGCCATGGTGATGGTGAAAAACCAGGTCACGAAATCCATCATCATCACATTTTTCAACGATCTTATTCGGGTGATAATTGGTTGGAGAATTTATTTTACAATTTAGTAGCTTATATGATGCTAATTGTACCAGCCTTTTTATTCATCAGATACGCAAAGAAATCAGCACAAAGTTTTAACCAAGGTAAATAATTTCTTCGCTGTATACAAAATATTTCGCTAATTATAGGCCTACTCATAAATTATAGATTATAGTATTCTATATTCTACGGCCTACTTTGATTGGCATAATTTCTGGGAATATTTGCCACGCATAACAAAGCTCAAACAAAATTGCCACGCAGCAAATGCAATCGCGTTGTACTGTACTTCAATTGCTTGATAGCCATCAAATAGAAACACTGCCCATAGTTGGCTACACAATAAATACTTTTGAACAGCGCGAATTTCATTGTTCAAAACTCTATTGTTGTTGCATTGTTTGTTGTGTCTGGTTGTTATAATATATTGTGTTCTAATATTTAAAACTAGAAGTATATCTTAATCATTACATATTTGTACAAAGTAAATTTTAAATGTATGAGTTTCACCCTTTTAGGTGTATAGGCCTATGTATGTTACATATATACATCCTACCTGTGTCAAGTGGTCACAATTATGGCTGTGTTGTGCAGGTTTCATTGTAAAGGTTCAATTTTGTTTTCGCAGGCAATAGTGGACTGTACAACTCGCTTGTGAGATGCTGTGTGCTTGGGAAAAATTCATTAGAAGACACTGTCGTCAATAGCAACAATGCGACACAACTAAGTAACTCAAAAGTTGCTGAAGAAACGGTTTTGGTATACTCATTGAAGTTATTAGCTTGCATAATTGGTTTACAAACATCTTATTTAACATGGGGTATCTTACAAGAACGTATAATGACGCAGACATACGGAGATGACAAAGTCAAATTCACAGATTCACAATTTCTTGTATTCATGAATCGTGTGCTCGCGTTTGTAATCAGTGGCTTATACATCGCAACACAACGTAGACCATTCCCAAATATGCCATTTTATAAATATGCCTTCTCGTCTATTTCAAATATACTCAGTAGCTGGTGTCAATATGAGGCTTTAAAATTTGTTAGTTTTCCCACGCAAGTCCTCGGAAAAACATCAAAAATGATACCCGTCATGTTGATGGGTAAATTAATATCAAAGAAAACATATCAGATGTACGAGTACATTGTGGCGTTGGGTATCTCATTGGGTGTCAGTACGTTCCTATTGTCTGTTGGTAAAGGAAAGCATACCTCAGCGGAAACAACTGCTGCTGGCGTACTTCTTATGCTTGGATACATGACGTTTGACAGTTTCACTTCAAATTGGCAATCAGAGTTATTCCAATCTTATAAATTATCTTCCATGCAAATGATGTTTGGTGTGAATACGTTCTCCAGTCTGTTTACATTTGTGTCACTTGTACAAACAGGCGGTCTAATTAAATCATTTATATTTATGTACACAACGCCAGAGTTTGCAATCCATGCAATAATGATTTCATGTATGTCAGCTACTGGTCAGTTATTTATTTTTTATACAATTTCAAAGTTTGGTCCATTGGTTTTCACAACAATTATGGTGACGAGACAGACGTTGAGTATTTTACTATCATGCATCATTTATAATCACACACTGACGTCAACGGCTGTTGTTGGCGTTTTGATTGTATTTGTTTCATTATTCTTGCAAATATATGCCAAATGGAGGATAAGAAAGCTGAAGCAGAATACGCAACAAACGCCCGTGTAAAACACGTTACCAACATTCATGAATCTGATTGAGCAATAAAGGATTCTACTGAAAAATGTTTTTCAAATGAATGACTGATATGGTTGTATAACAACTGAAAAAATTTATTAGTAAAAGTTTGGAGCGGATCTGAAAAGAAGTGACGGAGATGTCGATGTTTTGAAGAGTCTATTACTGCTGCACGTTTATTTTCGTGATGTAAATACTCAACTTTTTCCCGAAGTAATTAGGCCTACAAATAATATTGAATATTGAAAAATGTTTAAATATTATAAACGCGCGGCAGAAATAACGCTTTAAAACATCAAAATCTACGTCATTTCTTATGAGATCGGCTTCACACTTTTACAAATTAAATGTTTTAGTGGATATACACCAGAATCAATTAATTTACTTTGAAAAATATTTTGTCAGTAGAATCCATAGTTGGGATAACAGGATATGGAAAAGCACCTTGTAATTAACATCTGATGTAAATTAATATATTATGTAATTAAACTGCAAGAAACCAAAAACACTTTTCAACCAATTATGTTGATAGAACAACCATTCAAAACAGATTTCAAATTTGTTAAAACTCTGGCATTCCCGCAGGCAGAATTGCTAAATGCTTTATGCGGTATTTAGTACAACGGTTTTGTGCGCTGCATTTCTATTCAAGGCAAGAATTAAAATTAAGTTGTTAATCAAATTATATATTCATGTAATAATAAATATTTAAAGAATACATTTAATAAAATTAAACTGAGAATGAACTGAGTGAGGATTAATAAATCACAAATCTCTTTTTAAGTTCTAATTCTCTTGAGTATATTTCTGTGTTATTGCGTGACACAAAAACATTAATGAGTTCACTTTCAAATTACCAAATCAAAATTGTTATAGTTTATAAATACTTGCATTGTACTAACAACATAATTTTATTTTAATAATTTGACATATCAATAGAGAGACTACCACTAGGTGTTGGATATTTTGTTGAATTTTGTAGTTTACTTGGCATTGGACTTTGGAGGTTTAACGAATCAGTGAAAGATGTTTGGAAACTTGTTGTCGGTCTACTCCAGTCCTCTTTATAGATTTGAATAGTTAGATGTTGGACATATGGGCCCAAACGGCTGGACAGTTCTGCCAAGATGATCTACAATATAGGATTCATACAAATTTGAGAATTTACAATGTAAATGTTAGAAGTTGCAGAGCACAGTAAACCTAAACAGCAATCTGTTTTTCTTTCACCAAACAAAATGATGCGGACAATTCTTTTCATACTGATTGACTCAATCTGTCATAGTTCATATTACAAAAGTATCACAGCCATTGTAATGATATCAAAATATCAAATTTCCCTAAATTTTCTACCATTGTTTAAATTGATGGAATGTCATGTCACTCTCTAAAATTGGTGGTGAATTTGCTGTGATTCTTTGTGTCGCTAATGAGGAATGCCGTTCGGCAATGTTTCTACCACTTTCATAGGATTCTTTTGGTGTAACTATTTTTTCTGTTGCTCCATCGTCATTTGCATTAAATTTACCATTGGGTCGGCTTGAATTGGTGTACTCGTTTCACCTGCATTTGAGGCATTAGAGTCATTGGATATTTTCGGTGTCATTTCCATGCAAGCTCTCCTCCAGATGTCTACGCAATTCGGTATTCTCTAACTCCAAGTCAGCATTTGTGGGTAGTGGCATACTGTTCGTATAATACACTGCTAAGCAGTTAAATAACAGTAATATTGTATTAGAATTCGGTTTGTAATCAACTGCGCCATGAAAGATGTTCAAGTTAAGACTGACTTATTAGTGTCCTTAAACATTACAATCATGTGATATTATTACAGCCACGTCAGGCTCACGGCTGAGATCATAAAAGATGGACAATTAAAATCATTGTTTCAAGCTAAAAGAGCCCCTGCTCTACTAATAGAAGAATGGTATCTGCAGTTCTGTAGGGTGATACCATCTCAATTACTTTATTTATCAATGACGAATACATGCAACTTGATTACGAAATGAAATGCAAACATAAGACACCCTGCCAAGTGTCGCAACAACGGCTACAACATGATGACATTACTCAGCAGGTGATTCATATTGACACATAAGTCACATCATGGTCACACGCTAAGTTTAAATCTAGAAATTGAATTCTTACTTGATCATTGGCATCTCGCCGTACCCTGACGTGCAATGATCCAGCCTAAAGTAATCACATCAATGGTTAGAATACTATTCAACCAAGCAACCCAGCTGGAGAAAAAAAAACTCATGAACATTTCAATGAACATTTACAATTTGAACAACTTGTGAAATAGCCAAATATTTATAAATATTTCATGAGCTGTTTGTGAACGTTTGGGTAATTTCATGTTCACAAACTCATGAACATTTTTCATAGGAAAACTGCTGAGCAGTACATTGAAAAATTCATGGATAGTTTATGAACCTCATAGGTAACACACTGCCACATATATGCCACATCAGATATTCACGTTGCTGGATAGTTAGTTCCTTTTTCATGTACACTTGTACAGCACATGGGTAGTTTGAAAAATTTTTACAAACATGATATGGTGGTCAATGAGGTGGTCAATGAGATCACGCTTGCTGTTTTGAAATATCGAATCACAAATCACAGCTTCCATTGTTTCATGGTTCTATACTAAAAGTAATAGACAGATATTTTGGAAGTGAAAGATAACATTTTATAAACACTTAAACTGGAAATTCAGCAATGACTACTAATTTCCATACCCTAGAGTTCATCATTTATTCCATTATATTACTGCATCCACAGAATCACAACACTTGAAAGGCCAATTTCACGGCTTGAGAAAACACCCTTTACCCTCTGGGAAAGGGGGATATCATCAATAGTAACATGTATACCCCTGAAAGAATTAGTAACCAACTATTGGACAGAAAAGGGATTTGTTGCAGATACCAACAGACTCCATACTCATTTGGAACATTATCCACTATTTCTTTTAATGGCTCAAAAACATGAAGCCACCATATGTTTTATATCCCTAACTTAAACGCAATCTTATAAACATTTTTAAATATAAATCACATTTTTTTGAAGCTTCAACTTTTCCCCATTAAAATTTATCTTCCTGTTTGGGGTAATCCTCAATTGGTAACTGGTTACCGATGGTTACATACATTTTGGAAATTATCTACTTTCACCTTCACTTTGTCATTCTTAATGACATGTAAATCAAATACAGTGTAAAACTAGTGTTGAGAGTGCCTGTCCCTTGTCTTTTGGCTCAAAGATAAGTTGGCTTGTGGACGCAAATAAAATAAAATTAGCTCACCAAGTTATGGAAGCTCACAGTCCAGAAGTGCTCATTTCTTAATTCTAGAACACCATCAAGTGTAATTGCCTTGAGAAAAATATAAATTATATATAAAAATAGATAGAAATGACTAAATGAGCCTTTGGGTGTGACAGAAATGGTACAATCTTGTATTTTCAGTATTCGGATCTGATCTGGGTTTGATTCGAATTCAGGTGCAGGTCTCAAAGTTCTTGAAAATAAGATCCCGATTACCTTATAATTTTAATCCCTGTGTTGTGGTGTATATCGTTATTAAAAGGTCATCACATTTATTCAGTTCTGTTGTGTGTGGCTCTAAGAACCTGGATGATTTCAAGGGTCCAGATTTGGTCGATAGATGAAGATCCTACTGAAAACGGGTCTATGACGTGACACATCTGATGTGCCATTGTACCTATTTCAAGCTATACTGAGAAGACAAGCAGTATATTTTCATAATGTTTTGTATTGTGAATTGTGTTATTTACAAGTTTCTTTGTCAGCTATATCTGACCATGATTTGTAGCTTCTTTGTGTAGAAAATATGTTAGGCGTACAAGGGACGGCACATTCCTATAATGTGACTGTCTATACTATTACTACTACTAGTGAGAAGACAATGCTGTATTACAATCGTATTACAGTCAATCCTGTTTTATGAGTCACCTCTACACAGCGGCCATATGTCTAAATGGTCACCCTAGCAATGTTTAAAATAGTATTTTCCATTGAATCAACCCTGAATATAAACACCACCTGCATGTAGTTGTCAATGTATCTATTGCTGGCTGTTATGTACAGTTTTCAGTGTATATTGTGTTTAACAATAAATGCAGAACACTGTTTTGAAAGTTTGTTCGACAGTTGTGCTTTAAAACAGTTTCATAACAAGGATTTGTTACGACTCATTCCTGCGATTTGATTGGTTAACACCAATAACGCTGTTTCCCCATAGCCGAGCTTGAACCCGTCGATTTCAAGAAATTTATGAAAATACCAAAACAACCGATAATTATTTAAAAGTGACATTAACTAGCAAGTAACAAAAGCAAATACAGTGAATATTTGTAGCGTCATATAACATTTCATTGAGTTACTGTTTTATGAAATTTCTCAGTTGTTCAAAATATATCAAATGGCTTGCAGGAGAAATATCTGAGCCCTGAGCAAACAAACACATGTCAAGTGTATCAAAATATTTTGCACAAATTAACAATTCAAAAACAAGTCCTCTAACTTTTACTGAATTGATAATTGTTGAAACATAACATGACATAATTTCATTTCATTAAGACATCCCCTCATCTTATACAGGCCAACTTCTGCAAGTTCCTACTCCAGGAGAAAACTCCAAGGCGAAAATCATTCACAGAGGTAGCTCATGATTTTGTGATGCCTTCTTGTTACGTTCCTCTTGTCGTGCTATGAGAGCATAGTTCATGGAAAGTGTGAAGTACAGTACTTGTTTAATAGTCTTCTTACCTCCTTCAAGCATTTATCAATGCCGGCCATCAGATGATTTGGTGTTGCCTGATAAGATATAGAAGTATTAACAATGGTCTATCAAACACATTTCAATGAAACATAAATTGAACTAAGATATTTTTATAAAAAGTTTAGGAGAAGTTCAATTCAATTCACTTCCATGGATTTAATCCTCAAGAGGAAATCTACCAATCAGAAATGACTTGGCTTCTAATTGATTAGATCATACTGCGTAGAGATATTCAGCAATATTCTAAGGTCAACTTAGGTACAATGGTCCTGAGGGGTTTACATAATATGAATAGCTGTGTCTTGACCATCTAGACATTTCTGCAACGGATCTGTTGAAGTCGATCTCCAGTGTGTCGCCAGAGATCAGTAAATTCATAACCACCATCTTTGCTTTGAGGGAAAATACCGTCACTCCTCCAGAAAGAGTGCATATCTGAATAGTATGGACAGACGTCTTTGTATCATCGTCATTACTTTTTGCTTTAAAAGATTTTACTTACTGTTATGATAATGTGTACTGATGTTGTAGATAGTAATGCAAGTTGATACAGTGAGAACTAAATTACTTGCTGCTCCATCATAAATGATAAATTATATCGTTATAACACTCACCTGCAAAAGGATCATTGCGCTGTGGACACTGAGAGGCATCATGGTAATAAATATCAGTAGCGCAATACCCATTGCTGCAAATGTATCTGCTTGCTTCATATCCCTACATACAAGGATACAAAATAAATATCAGTAGCGCAATACCCATTGCTGCAAATGTATCTGCTTGCTTCATATCCCTACATACAAGGATACAAAGTAGTCAAAAAACCTATTTTATATTTATACAACAATGAAACTGATTTTCATCAGATATCACCCTTTGGATTATCAACACAGAGAGGCTATTCTGTAGTAAGATCGTAACACTTACTACAAATTCCGTGTTTGCTAAGCAGAATGTTAAAAACTATGTCACAATCAAATCCACAGCATTTCATATTAGAAAATGTTCATGAACAGTTCATGAACGTGAAATTGCTCAAAAATAGATGAACATTTCAAGAACATTTGGGCAATTTCACGTTCATGGACTCATGAACATTTTTCACAGAGGTAACGTTACTCCTCTGTTTGTCAGTTGTCTTGCAGACCTTTCCAATGTTATTCAATAGCTAATACTACTGTAATTGGAAATACAAAAAAGGTTTTTCAACTTACTTATATTCAACAAGAACAACTTCAATGATAATGGTTAGAGCAGCTGCCTCCGACAACAGCGTGTATGGATTAACGCGACGTAGAAGGACACGAGATAAGCCAGGGAGAACACCACAGAGACTATAATGAAAATTAATAATAAAGTTTTAACGTCAGATAAGGTTATTGTGATTATTATTGAAAAAATAGGCTAACACAGGGAGAGAAATCGCAGTGTTGTTGAGTCGTGACTAAGAGGGAGAACGTCTGTTCAAAGTTTGTGTTTCTGAAGAATAAATTATTCTTTTGTCAATGCATTAAACTACTTCAATTCGTATTTTGAATGTGTTAAAATATTTCTTATAGGCTACCTTGAGTACATACCTCTTGCCGATATCAATCATAACATTCTGCATCCAATTTGATGATGATGCTGCAAAAAGGTTATATCAAATTAAAAAGATTTGATTAAAACATATAAACTTGAATGTCAGTTAATTAAGAGGCCTTTGAATGATAATTCAGTTTTCCATCAATTCACTGTTTTTTTTTGCTTAATTAGTATTATTTTCACTATTTTGATAAAAATAAAACTTTTGTATCTGTGACACTTTTGCATCTAGATGGAACGTTACCAATAGAAAACAGTTTGTTTCGAATTCTGAAGTTCTGAACGTCAACAAACAAAGTTACACAATAGAATGCTTGAAGGAAATGAAATGAGGCACAGAGTATTGCTTAATTTGGTTTCCTTTTAATAAGTGATATTAAGCAATGATCAATGACGCATAACTGACCTGTAGATATAATTTGGTTTCCTTTTAATAAGTGATATTAAGCAATGATCAATGACGCATAACTGACCTGTAGATACTTGACGCAGAGCATGGTTGTCAATACCAAAAGTGACAATAATATGAATGACAAGACCAACGCACACCATGGCTATTAAATGATGACTGTAAAAAACAAAAGCATGTCAGTAAACTATATGGATTAAAAATAAACTTTGTAGGATTAGTTTACTGACATTGTAACTTCATCCTGACCTTACTCCACATAGCTCATTTCTCATACTGTAGCTCATAGCTCACTGTGATTGGTATGGTTGACTGTTGCAATCTTGTAAGTCAACACATAGTATATTTGATTCCTTGTTGGTGCACACATGTTAATCGTTTGTAGTATACAATGGTAAGTAACATTTGTTAATGTCTCTCAATAAACAAGCGCTCGTGCTTACAGGGTGACCCTCAGTCATTGTTGACCATCAAATGTAATATTGTTATATAAATATAAATGTAGGTAGAGTGGATGGATTGGATTGATAGATAGAGCGGTTCAGTTATGTTTACTAGAATAACTGACATCCACGTCTCTGTCACGCTGTGAAAGAAAAGTGAACTTGAGATTGCCCAATTGTTCACATACTCTTCACTAACGAATAAAAAAGTGAAATGTTCATGAGGCGCTTATGAAAATATGGGCAATTTAACCTTCATGAAACCGCCCATGAACTGTTAATGATTGTTAATGAACTCATTAAAGTGGGACGGTTGTTTGAATGCGGTTTTGTTTGATAAATCAATTTAAAATATCACAAATAATGAAACCATTAAACAAACTCACGTCTGTACTTCCTGTGGCTCAAACACCCTTTCCAAACTGCAACAAATATCATATACATGATGTATGATATCAAGATATTATAATTAAAACTAATTTTACCAGCCCGATGCTATATAGAATACATTTCTAGAAAAAGGTTTTCAAGCAACATCAATTGATAATCTACTTTTGCTTTTGCAATTTTTACAACAAAATTGTTGGTCTCAAATTGTTGTTGATTAGACCAAAGTCAATTTAAGAATGACTTGGACAGGCTATAATTTTTGTACTACAAAGTCCAAGATCAAAACTATGAATTAGTTCAATTCCGATGCATTTCAAGCTGGTAGACCTAATGGTTGTTCACTTTAATACCATACATCTGTTTATTCCAATCCTATTTTGATCATTTTATAACTAACAAGTAAAGACTTTTCCAGTTCACAGCAGGGCTCACCAAAAGCATGTTTAGTCACATTAAAGAAACTGGTAGACCTGATGGTTGTTCACTTTAATACCATACATCTGTTTATTCCAATCCTATTTTGATCATTTTATAACTAACAAGTAAAGACTTTTCCAGTTCACAGCAGGGCTCACCAAAAGCATGTTTAGTCGCATTAAAGAAACTGTCAAACATCATTAAAAATCTAGAAGATACTTTCTTCTTTACACATAATTTAAAGATGAATTAAAACATCTACTAGATCATTCACATTGACGGTTAACGGCATCCCATGATCTAGGATACCAGAAGATTGAGGTAAAATTATCAAAAATCAGAAGTTTGTACATTAATTTAATAGGACTAGTATCCAGTTAAACACCGAATGAGCATATAGTGTAAAGCGCATTATAATGGTTTGAGTGCCAAACTCTGTCAAACTCATGCAAATGAAATATTTAATAAATCAGTGATTAGTTACATTCATTTCAATGATTTGAACTCCGTGACCCATGCATTTGAAATAAGCTTGTAAAACCAATTTAATAGGATTCTCTATTGACATTCTGATATCCAGAAACTCTTCTGATTCCAAAGCTAGATCCCAATCCTATTTCACTGTCTTTGGCATCAATTTCAAAGGTAGTTTATGCAGCAAAAGTTAAAGGTTCTGTCCCAGGTGATTTCCCTTGGATATTGCTTAAATGAATAATAGGCAGGTCCATTAAAAATTTCAAAGTTGATTTTATTCGTGTTTCGGATATATCATACCCGCAGAATTCCATAAAACTGATAAAAATTCCAAACAAATTTCCAAAAACTCTTCATTTTTGACTTTTAAATCCAAAATTTTCGTAGAACGTCAAAACGATTTGTGATTGGTTTGCAATATTATGACGTCATTTCCCGGACAGAACAAAATCACATGCCGCTAAACAGTGGAGACTTTAGCACTTTTTGTAATAATTGGTATCGTTGAACGTCAAATTTGAATGTAATCATTTCCATTAGCACTGCTGTTCCTGTTCAAAATATTGAAGGCTGACTTCAAAAAACTTATTACGGTGACCTGAAATATTCATCAATGGAAATCGCTCTGAAATATTTATATCAATTTATGTTGTTTTTGTCTACGTTCGAGCATGGTTCGAGTGTCGAAGCAAGAAGGAATAAGGATGGTAGACTCAGGGTAGACTAGCTTAGCAAATTATTTGAATTTCAAATTACACACATAAAGTTTCAAACAAGTTGGATAATAAGTGAAAGGAGTTGTACGATCTATCATTTATTAGCAAATTATCCACGTTATTTTCTCGCGAATCATATATGGTCTATTATAGGATCAAATTTATTGTAGCTATGATCCTACCATGATTCTACAAAAACTACATTCACTGTCTTCGCTGATCAATGGGATAATATAGATATATAGCTAAATATAGCTACTACATCAATATCGTCCATTGCCTTCACATAAACTGCATGATTAATCATTTTGGTCCAAGTAAATATTTGTTAATCAATGCAAAATGAATCATAAATTGCTTTTCGGTTTTCAGAAAATTATATGCCTCGACATAAACTGTCGTAGCATGCGTGATCGATGTGTAAAATATTTCATTTAAACAGCAACTTTATTGAATTTGAGTTCTGATTTACTAGAATAAATCAAAATCTAGAATTGGTAAAGCGTTAATTGGTCCATTTAAAGCGTTTGTTAATTCAAATAAATGCACACTGAATGCGATTTCACCGTCTTATATCTGGTGATAATAACACAAGCAACAGTTAATGATGCATGACAGACGAAATAAAAGAACGAAGATTTGATAAATAAAAATAACACTACTTTGATGCTCGAGTGATGATCTAAGCCGTTTATATATGAGTGAGGTTTCTTCTCTAAATATCAAATGTATATATATATTTCCAAGTGAATGCTGCCTACTTTTCGGTGAGACTTTGGTAAAGACGAGTGAACCTTTTCGTTTTGAAGTGAACGAACACTTTGAAGGTCTTTGACAAAAACAGTGTGTTCACACGTCGTGCACGTGCAGATCGGCCTGGCTGAGAACTAGGGAAAACTTGATTTTGTTCATTTGCGGTCGGGAACCGCGAGAGAAAGATATGGAAAAGATTTGTTTTGTTTCGCTACAAAAAGGACAAACCGAAAAAAGAAACAAAACTTTACCCTTAGTCTCGTTTAAAAATCAGCGGTTCTGATTATACTATTCACAAAAAATTTGGATAAAAAATGACGAATTGATGGATGAACGGTTTTGGATATCAAGTCATTTAGATTAGATTCAATAGTAGATTTCTCACTTTGTCCGGATTATGACGTCACATTCCTTCACCCACCAAAACTTGCCGTTTCGTAACCATGGTTACGCAATGTCATTTGAAGTAAGATATCTAGATGGTTTGTCGATATTTTTGAAAAAAAAAATCGGGGATATTAAACTTATTCTTTGATCTTCGTATGGATATGTTCAAAGTACATACTTAAATTTTAGTGGACCTGCCTATTGCTTCTTTTGGCACTTCGTGGGGAAAAATTCAGAAGAAAATGTTGAGAAAAACTCGGATCCTGACTCTCAATAATTTAACATTTGAAAAAATAGTTGCCGTAACAAAATTATAAACAAAAGCATGGAAAATATATCAATTACCCTAGATTCTACTGTATTAATTATTCAGATTGAAATTTCGTCAGAATGGATATGATTCACAAAACAGAATCAAAATATTTCAATTTTTATTGGATTAACATTTGAATTGTATTCGGATTGAGTTTTTTCCAAACATTCTGATTATTATTAGTACCCATATCCCTACATGGTAGTGAGATTACTAACCTCTCTTTGAAAATAAAGAATCCACCCAGTTGAGCTAATGTAGTACAAGTAAAAACCGCCAGTACTTCAAATCTTTCATAACTGATAGAAATTAAAACATTTCAATTCATAATTAACCATTTTATTGGTATATCTACATGTAAAATTAGGTTGGGTTCACACTCCATCAGGACTTCTGAAAGTAAGGATAGGAAACCCGGGTTTCTAAAGCCATACTTTGTAAAACCTGGGTCTTTCTGTTGCCTGTTGTGTAACTGTGTTTATAACTGTGAATGTAATTATCAAGCTATTCTGTCTTGTATATGTGAAGTTGTAGTTCTATGTGTAATTAACGTCATCACCCTATGTAATTCCTGTTATCTATCTATGTGTAATTTGAGTAATAAATCAGTTCCAGTTTGACCATCGCTGTGTTCGCTGGGACTCAATGTCGTTACAGCCAAGCCAGCTATACGACATTGCCTAAACAGAGATTTTTTGGAAACCCGGGTCTACGAAAGTCCACTTTCATTCTGCGGCGATACTGCCTGTAGATAGTGGCAACCACTAGGCACTGCTTTAGGATAAGATATTATAATTTGGTAAACTATTCAATGAATCTGTTTATACAAGATAACATTGTGAATAACATGCATTAAAAATATATCAGTTACAAACGCAGTGTCAATTCACATGGAATTTAATTATATATGAATAACAAAAGTCATTTTGAATGACTTAAATTAAAAAAATAAGATTGATCTGGAGCTACAAAATCGTAGCCTGTCAAATGTAAACTTGGTAGAATAGTAGAACACTAGGCCTACTGTTCTACCAAGTTTACATTTTGACAATGAGTCTGTGAGCAGGATACATAATGAATGGCGGAAGCATAAAAATCCAATTTCAACGAAAAACCGATAAGAAATACTGGAGTTCCAGTATTTTATTTGGACAAAATAGATAAATCTAGCATTGTGTAGCCTGATCACCTATCTGAACTTTTTGAAAGTGGACTTTTGAAAGACTTTTGAAAATCCGCATTTTTGCTCTCGTGTAAACCTAGCCTTAGTCTCATTCAGGCATTCCTTTAATTTGAAGCATTTGCTGTTTATCAAACAATAGACTGTGAATATTACATTAATATCCTTGATTACTAAACTATGAAGTGGAATGCAACACTCAACATGTCTACAAATCAACTCTGCTTCATTATTTATCAAAATCAATGTGAACCGTTGTCTCTATGCTATTGGACGATGTGATCTCAATGTATGATGACAGTTATTCCTGCACCTCAAAGATACTCAAAGCCAATCAACTGTGGAATTAATATGCTGAGCATCAACCGTGGAATAAATTGTTGATGACCAAAAAACGGGTAAGCTGGTAGATATATTCAGCGAGGTAGTTGGTTTAGTAGTTAGTGCATTTTTGGGAATGTGCGAGTTAAATGGCGGGATGCTCCCTGAAGCCAACCTGAGTGCTTACTGCTGGGACTAAACCCAAGAGCTAAGACCCTGTAAGGCAATTCCCTAAATAAAGACGCACAAAATAATTCAAGGAAAAGTAGACACGATACATTTACATTATTGCAAAGTAGGAATGTCAATGATTAAATTGTTCACAAAATGGTAAAACACTTTCCAAAATCGTGAAATATATGTTATATATTTTACAGAAGTATATCAAATTTACATACCCAAAAGAATAAGAAAAGTTTGGCTTTTGCTGTGAGACCCAAATCGAGAGCCATGAAACCAAAAGACTGAAAAATATACAAAAATAAAATGTGATAGAATAATATTATTAATATTTACTTACTTATTTATTTGAATATTAAGCCCTAATTCCAATATAGCACTCAAAAACAAGATATAGCCTGCTTTTTAAACCAACAGCTACATCTATTGATCAAATTAATAAATACAGCAAAAGTTCACATTTAGCAAATTTCTTAACATAACTTTCAAAATAAACTGGTAATTAGAATAAATTAGAATTTGTGATAAATGACAACGCAACTCACACACGCCATCACCAAATGTAAATAATGTATGTAATGCCTTCAATCAGCATTTAACTAGATTTAGATATAGAGGGGATTTGGTTGAAGGCATATCAATTTATTATGTAAACGCCTGCCTAGGATAATATTTCTACATATTTGAAGCAGGTGAAGCTACATTGAAGGTATCATTAGAGACCTTCGTCACAGAGAGGTGCTGCATCGGATTGGATTAGGCATTAGTAATTCAAATGTGTTTTCATCTGGAAAAAATCTGAGATCTTCGGATTCCGCGTTGAAAATATGATCCGATCTAACAGAATTTAGATCGGAGTAATCTATGATCTTTGCCTCTGTTATTATGATCATAAAAAACATTAAAATAGTTATAAAATGCTCGTAAAAAATAGCCAAAACAAATCAGCATATATTAATATCAAGGGTATCAAAAATCCAATCCGAAGATGAAGACAACCTGGAAAAGTCCGATCTAATCTAATTGGATGATAAAAATGTAACACGAATCGGAAAAATATCTGGTTGGATCAGATCTGACATCTATTTCGTACTCACCTCAAGAAATCAAAAACGATTAAATAAGAGAAAGCAGTCAACGCTGTTGAACAAAAACAATATATTCAGATACAGTATATACAATTTGATTTATAGAGTATTATAAGATAAGGGTATAGGCGGATACCGTAACTAAGACAATTATTAATGATTGTCCATTTTTGAACAAAACTTAGCAATTAAAATTCTTGACTAATTTAGAATAAAATATAATTTTTAATTCAACCACATCTAGAAAATAATATTTACAGTTTTAAAGGTATTTTATATTGATGAAGATAGATTTATTTATCATCAGATGTGATACTGCTCATTACTGATTAGTAAAATGCGATCATCAGACAGTTTGAGATCAGATTGAGTACCAATTGTCTGATGATGGCGCACTGCATGAAACTCAAGTAACAGTAATTAAGAATGCGTTTTCATTGACAAAGTCACCATTAGTTTTAGAGGCAAGAACAATTTAGCAACTGACGTCACACCATAACCATCGATTGTTTGTTTGTTTTGTTTTACGGGAGACGCATAAAGATGTAATCTACATATAAATTATACAAATTGGAAAGGAAAACTTTAATTATTATGCAGAAAAAATGGTGAATCTTTTTTGTTTTATTTAAATGATATAAATTTCAAACAATACATTAAAAATTAGAATCCTGCATTTAGAGTTTAAAAAAAAGGTTATATGGAAAATACGGTTTGTCTAAATAAATGACAGTTGATTCCTTGTCTAGAATATATCATTCTCACATGGTGAAATGATAATAGACAAATTATACATAATGAAATATAAATACCCATGCTATTTGTTGTGATGCAGTGGGAGAAAAGTATAACCAATGACGTCAGGCATATTATCATGGCAATAATCAATCGCCCAGCCTACAAAAGCAAATGATGTTAACCCCATAGATTAAAAATGCAAGGAATACAATCAAAACTACTCAGATAAAACAAGAAGGAGTTTTAAAACAACATTTAACATGCAACAATAATTTAGTTAATAACTGTCATTGTGTTTCAATATTCCAGATTATATACCTCTTTTCCTTCTTTTGTGTTCAATATATTTGTAATTATGTATTATGATTGTTGTCATAGTCAGGGACAGACAATAATCTATTTCATATGTAGGCTATAACTAAATTCTATGTGTCTATAATGGGCCTACAAAAAATCTCCCTCTTGATCGAGTTGATTAGTTATAGGCCTACTGCCTTTTCTATGAACAGTTGATATATTTAGGTTAATAAAGTTACTTTTGTGTTGGCAAGAAGTCTCAGGTGTAAAATGTTCCATTATTCTCATTACTGGCATAGTAGGCTATTATTAATCTTCCATTCCTTAAATCATATTAATCATAGACAGAGCATTACCAAGTAATACTTCTGATACATCTAGGTACAACAAGCATATCATCTGATTTCATCATTTTTACCTTAACAACAGTAGAATGCTACATGTTTGAGTTTACCTTTTTGTGTGCCAGTAGTGAACTGATTTCACGCAAAGTGCTTCTCAAAAACGATGAACGCTTTGGTACAAATGGCCTCATCTTCCTTTATTTAATGGACACAAAAAGCACGGTTGGCTATAAGAGATAGAAAAAAGAAAAAAGAAATCTAATAAAAGAGATATGGTCATTGATATATAAACCAAAAAAAATTAATTATTTTGTAGGCTTGAAGTAATTCTCATTCCGAAGTGTAGGCTTTATATGTTTTTCAAGTGCTACCTAGAAGATATGATTGAAAGTCATATTCTATTAGATAAGAATGGTCCATGGTGAATGAAGTAAATTGAGATTGTCACTTGTCAGATGTCAGTATCAAAATAATTTTAAGAAAAGTAGCCTATATTAATTAAGCCTATTATAGTATCCTATTGATAAGTAGCCTAGTCTATCTTACATGCATAAAAAGTGCAGAACTACTCAAATGTCTTGAAGCTTATACGTATGAGGAACCATCTATGCTTGTTATACATGGCAATTTGGTTTCTTTTGTGTAAATTTTCAGTTTTCAGAGTATGGAATGTGTGCAGAAATTGTGTAGAAATTTCAAGAAAAGATGTTTGAATTAAATAGTGCCAATTGTGTTATTTAATATATTAATATATGTTGCATTGTTGTTGCATTGAATGGTCCAGAGGATTGCATTGTGAGTAGCTGCAGTGCATCGTTGCGCATTGACAATCGAGACCTATCTACCATGAAATCTGTTGAAATTGATCTGCAGTGTCTCGGCTGAGGTCAGTAAAGAGCGTTTAAAATCCTTGCTTTCAGCAAAAATAGCCGCTCTTCTACAAATAGAAGAGTGGTACGGATGCCTTCGGTAGGGCGACACCGTCTCAACAACTTACTTAGGCTACTTATTGCTGTTGCTATAATGCCTTTTGTATATATTGTGGGTGACCGTCAAGGCGTGTGAAGTTTTTCTTGGAGAATGTACTTCTTCCTGTTTTGGTTTGGCTTGGCTTCATGAGTGGAAGTAAAAAATTATATTGAGTTAAATTAAATTTGGTGTAATTTTTATCTTTATTTCTGGTACATGAATCTTATTGTGAATTGTAAAAATGAATTGAAATTTCTGATATTCTGAAGGTGCCCCAAATATTTTATTGAAAAACTCCTTTGTCTAAAAACTTGGGGCATTCAAATACGAGGAATTTCATGCATTGTAGTGTCATTTCCTATTCTATTTCCTCATCAGACAGCGCTATATTTTTATTTTATGTATCTAGGTTGTAGCAAATTGTCATATGAAACATCAATGTCTGTAATTGGTGTCTTCAAATTTATATTATTTCTTAAACTTGTAAATCGCCATACACAGTGCCATACAAGCTATATAAATTAACAATATTATTAGTAGTATTATTACAGTAAAATTTGCCATAACGACCACTCCTATTAAGCGGACACTCTTTGTAAGTGACCACGCTCAGGGCCGCTGTTGAATGAAACAATAGAAAAGTGTTGTACTCTTCGAGCGCGACCAGCGGTCGCCCCTTTCGGTCCCACGTTTGACTTGAAGCGACCGCTATTAATTAATGAATAGTTAACAGCGCTACTTCAATGTAGCCATTATTAAAATATTGTCTAAATATTATACAAATCAAATAAAGCAGTAAATGACGTGAAATTTTCCCTTCCAAGTATCGCCTTGTTATTGTTGTCGCATGGACAAACTGGTTTAAATAGTCTATAGAATTTATTCCAAATAGAACGTTGACGCCTGGCTTAGCAGTTTAATGTAATAAATAACTTCAGAAAACAATATAAACAACAAATATATAATACTGTCTTGTCTAAGCTTCCAAACAAATGATGAATTATATGTCTAAAAGTTCTCACGGTCAAAACACAACAAAAATTATTTTCGAAGTTTCACCAAATAGTGATGTTACAGAACGACTAAAACCTTTCATTAACCATTTCAAATGATGAAAAAAAGAAAACAATCATGTGTTCTACCAATGAAGAGATAATCACGATGTAAACTAATCCAGGAGTATTAGGCATGGGTTATACGAGCGAACCGAACCTAATAGCAATTGAGCTCGCTCCTAGTCGAATTAGGTTCGCCCGCCGAGTTATACATGCGAACTTAACTATTGATTTAGCTAGTGTGATGTAATGTAATGTAACATGATGTTACATGTCTCTTTTGTCATTGAAAATTTTGTTGTGTGAAAATTGAAATTTGGTCGCATGAATAAAATGCTTCATACTGTATACTGTTTTGTTCTTTGAAGCGGGAAAAGTCTTGCATCTTGTATTTACGTTGACTTGGATGTTGTAAAATATATAAATCTTCCTCATGATAACTTTGTTTTCTTGCAAATTAAATTTTATGTTTTATATTTATTTGCATTTAATCAAGCTTTTTTTGCAACCTAATTTGTATTTGGCCAAATACATTTTAATTCCTAAACATGAGAATCTACATAATTATTTGAATTTCTATTACGAACGGATCAAAGACGTCACCATGGAAACATCAATAGAACAATTACATGAATCCTTTTTTAATTTGTAACCCCCGGTTTATTGCCATATAAAGGCAATTACGGAGGCTGTCACGGCTCTGTGATGAAGGTGTATTTGATTCGGTTCGCTCGTATAACGCGAAGGCGCGCTTAATGCATTAGGTTCGCTGTTAGCGCACTTGGAATATGCAAACTTAATACATTGGCGAGCTTAACTGCATCTGATTATTGAGTTTTAATATATTTGAACATCATTTGGTAATTCAATTCGCTTCTATAAAATACAGATGAAACTATGAGAACATTGGTGAACAAATGAAATTTATAGAATATGGAAATAACATAACACGCTGGTGTATATTTTTGCTAATAAAATGAACTATTTTCAAATTAATAAGTCGGTCGCCAAAGAATAATTTTCTATTGTTTCCATCTATTGTTCTATATTTCTATTGTTCTTATTCAGCGACCGTAATCAGAGGGTCCCTTATGAGGAGTTTGACTGTATTATTATGTTATATTTATTATCTAAAATAAACGAAATACGCCTGTGACACTGAGTCCATCTCCAACTGTAAAGTTCAATATACCCAGATTTCAGATAAAGGCGCTTTTCGACAAGATCTTGGTCTTGGTCACCAAAGATTTGCCCGGAGGTGCTTTAGGGGATTTTTGCTTTCTTCGAGGGGAAAAACAATATTCTAAACATAAATAGTATTAACAGTGTTCCTGGAAAAATTTTCGCTGCAGCTGGAGATGCTTGAAATATTATATCGGGGTGGCTCTGCCATACTCTGCAGACCGGGTATGCCTATTCTAACTAGATAATAGATGTTTCAAATCCATCATTGTTTCAGTCAGATTGATAACCTAATTACCTAAAGAGGTCCTACTTCCAGGACATCAAATACCAGTTAAGGTAAGTGTCAAAACACAGATGTATAATGGCCTATAACTCACTTTGAAAGTCTCACTGAGTTGTTACAAATTACTACAAATCAATCCGAATCCTTTAAGTTGAATCGACAAACGACAGAATCGTCAGAGTTGAAGGCTGATGCCCCACCAGCTATGTAGAAGCAGCATAATCAAGCACACCCGATATAAGTGTTTTATTCATTATTTAATTCTCCCAGTATATTATATTCTTCAATAACTGATTAGATGTCGTAGCATTTCTATTACTTCTGTCTGACAGACTTATTGGTGACGACAACAGAAATGGTATCCTTTTAATTTGCCCTCCTTGAATGTTTAAGCAGCTGAGCCTCGTTTTAAAGTAGTTCTCCAACAACAATATTATTCTTACAAGGAGATGGTCTGTTTTTTTATCAACATACTAACGAATGGAACATAATTTGAAAACTCTTATAGAGTCATACCTGTTCCTAGACATTGCACATCTTATAATGAATTCAAAAAGTTCAACATAAAACGAAGATAGGCAGCAAAGTTCACTTAGCGCTGCTTAGCAACGAAAGCAAAGTAGCCCTATTGCTGCAGCCTCATTTTTGCACAATATTGTAACATCTAATTGATTGTACTTTGGATTGGCAATGGAAAAACCACAAATATTTTTACACATTCAGAAATCATTGAACTACACAGCATTTGATTGCAAATGGTTACCACGATCGGCTCGCTTTGTTGTTTTGGGATCACATGCAAAGGGGTCAGGGGCACTTCAAATATATGAGATCAATGGGAATGAAGCAACCCTAATCAAAGATGTAAGTATGACTCATCTCATGCATGAGCTGCTTAGAACTATAAGAAGAATTTTGGGCTGAATGTAGCATACTCCTACTCAATAATTATATGTCAACATTTTGTCTTAATGACAAATAGCGCAGCATGCTTTTCCAAAGGGGATGATGCTGGGTTCATAACAGGAACCGGAAATCTGTTGCAATAAATGCTTAGTTGTTACCCCTTCCCCTAATCACAGATTAATATATATACTCTCGTTGGGCTACCAGATGTGTTAGTAATATTTGTTATTAACATATTAATATATTTGTTATTAAAATTCAAACATAAACAAATCAAATGAAAATACAAAGGATTGGTTTGGATCGCGCGATCTAAAAACCGAGGAAAAAGATTGTAACTATTAAAAGCAATATTTTTATTAGTTTTCAACTGTGCTGCTTGAAACTTTCAAATCGAAGCATGCTGCATATCTTGAACAAGCCTTGACAACACAGTCAGAGCGAGTGGTCAACGGTGGGATGACGCAGCCCCAATTCTGTTCCACGACACCCTCGCTACATTGAAACGGAACACTCAAATTTTCAGAAACTTCCTAGTTACATGTTGTTGCAAAACTGCCAATAAGATCTAATGGAGTAAATTTTTTGGGGCGTTTGTATTCTGTTATACTGGACGACTCCTTTGCTGGTCTGCAGCTTGAGGGTAGAAACAGACCATCTATGCCTTTGTAGACTTCGTTAAATACTCTCCTTGTGATAGTTTAACTTAATTATAACATACAGTAATGAGGTACATTCTGTTGACTTCCAATTATGAAGAATCCTTAGCTTCAAATGTCAAATTGCAAAACATTAATTAAGCAAGTCCAAGCATAAGCAATTCAACAGCATTCCAATTAAATCACATTCATGAACTCATTAAGTTTTTTCAAAAATATCCAGATTGTCAATTTTTTACTAGTTTAGTAGGATTACAACCCTCTAGATAAAGCATTTGATTACCCTTGTCTGTGAACAGTTCATGTAGGCCTACTGTTCATGAACAATTCATGAATTCAGTATGATTTCAATGTATTTTTTACATGGATGGTAGGCTACAAATTATGTTTACTATGTACACCGAATATACATACACAGAATAAACGTAATTACAATTGGTGTTTTGTTTTAGGTTGAAAAACAGTCATCATTTAAATGCAGCACATTTGGTGCTTCTCAACTGACGGCCCGTCATTTGGCAACCGGAGACTTTGATGGTAAATTATGCATTTGGTATGTTCGATTCAATGCAATTGCCATCCATGATAATTATGCGCCTGATCTCTTACTAACTTTGCGAAAACAATGCATGAACGTTGAATGAATTGCTTATAAGGCGTTCATAACAGTTCATCAACTGTTCATAAGCTGGCCACAATCTCAGTGAAATTTCTGCTCTGCATAAAGGGTTACCACACATATGCCGTGTTTGTATTCGGATTTACTACACAAAGAATGCTTGAAGACACCAGCCAAATGGCAAGTGATTTCAACACTTCCCGAGTGTCTTACAGCTTTTTGAGTGTAGGCTAGTAAATATGAATGCAAACATTTGCAAGTGTGTGGTAACCCTTTTCTGAAAGAAAACAAATTTATTATTTCTTATATAGAGACAGCTTTTATTGGTATTATTTGTTTAACTATACATTGTAACAGTAGTTTCCTATATTCTTCTTCATCTTGGATCCTCGATAATTATTTATCCTAGAATTTCCAAACACATGGACCAACCAACCAACGTGATATTTATTCATATTTCCTGAACAAACAGTTCATGAACGAGAAATTGCTCAAGCGTTTATGAAAAGTTCATGAATTTTTTATTGTCACCTGGGTAGATCTCTTTATTTCCATCTTCTTGAAAAACCCACTCAATGCCGAATGGAACTCAAATCCTACATTATTAATGTCGTTACAGCAAACAGATAGTTTTGAAATATGTTTCTTTGTTTGTATAAATTAGTACTTTATTTCCATGTATTGTTGTTTATTAAATTTTTATAAACGGTTCATGTACTAGAAATTGGACCATTTAATTTAACTGTTTTCACAGAGAAATATTTCAAACCAATACTAAGCAATTGGCACACAGTTTCCTATGAACAATTGATACAATTACGGCACAGTTTCCTATGAAATATTGATACAATTAAGGCACAGTTTCCTATGAGCTATTGATATTTGGCGCACAAGAAGGCACATAAGGAGAAAATGTCTAGAAAACTGTGCGCCAATTGCTTCGTATTATAACTAGCACAACTCTTACAAGCAAATGCCTGATCAAATTGGAAATTTGAAAATGCCTGATCAAATTGGAAATTCTCATTCATGATATCAAGTTCGGATTGTAAGATCGATAGTGACGATTTAGCGTCAAACTCTAAAACCAATCAGATTGATCAGATCATTTTCGTTATAATACAAATCATGTTATTTTAATTGTAAGTAATAATAATCAACATAGCTTTAATTTTCAATCATTCATACCGAACCAATTAGGCTATCATATGTATATACTTTTCCGTTTCTGTTTGTTAGGGACCTTGAATCACTTGGTCTACCTGTTTATTCAGTAAAAGCACACACGGAGATCATCAATGCAATAGATGGTGTTGGGGGACTCAACATTGGGGAAGGTGCCCCTGAAATTGTCACCGGAAGCAGAGATGGTAAACTCTTTAATCAGATGTTAGGCATATATCTGTCATAAAATCTGTTGAAATTGATCTGCTGATAGTGCTGCTGCAGCTGACATCAGTAAATGAGCATTTTCACCATCATCGCTCTTAATGAAAATATCCATGTACCAACCTAGAAATGGGAGAGTCGTATGTGTACCGTTGGTAGGGTAATAATGTTCTAATTACTTAGTTTCATTGCAAAAAAAACAGTTCAGGAGTTTATGAACAGTTCATTAACATTACATGGCCCCAATTTGCACAAAGTGTTGATGAACAGTTCATGAAGAGGTTTAAAAAATTAAAAAATTTTAAAAAATGTTTTTCACAAGGATTATCATCACAACTAGGGATGAGACGATTACCAAATTTACCGATGTTCGAAGCCGATTAGTTCTCTGCAGATTAGTCATAGTAATCGGCCGATTAATCGAATGTTTCGATTATTTCTCACTCAAACAAACCATTACAAAATATTGGCCGTCTGACAACACGCGGACCGTAGATATTTTCATCACACAAGTCAAAGTTGAAATGAAACATTAAATGTATTGCGCTGACATCGTAAATGATTTGATTTGAATGAGAATTTAAATAGAAATTAGTACTGGTAGTAATAAATCAGTAACCGTTAAGCGCAAGTTTTCAACAAAATTAAAATGTTGTTGATAAACCCAACAAAGAGGCTTTCTTCCCATAACTGATTGGAAAATCCTTCCAGGTCTGATGAGTATTCCAACCAAAACAATCATGATATAATCCCCACAAAATCGTTTGCTAAAATATGAAACAACTTCATTTTATGTGAAAATTATTTTCTCAAAATTTTAACTGGACCGTCGCTGTTTCGTCGTAAATAAAATTATTCATTCAACCGTGCTCACGTGTTTTATTCATCAACGCTGTGTTGACCTTTTTCACGTTATAACAATAGAAGGTGTCAAATGGCATGATGAATTATTCAAATGTTTTAAATTACAAAACGATGTAAAAGAACAGAATCGACTATTTCGGAACTTTCGTTTCAAATTTCATTGTCAAATAATAATCGGTTCAACGATTAAAAGCTAATATATTTGCCGATGCCGATTATTTTTCGATTACTAAAAATAGCGCAGATGATCGGCAAAATCGATTATTTTCAGAACAATCGTCTCATCCCTAATCACAACAAATGATGCACAGTCTAAAACCAGCACTACTTACAAAAACATGTTCCCTTTCCCTATTGATGAATTCCCCTGCGGCATCTGGTTTATCAGCTGTTATTCTTAGGTTCTGTTAAGGTGTGGGACCAAAGACAAAAAGACATTCCAGTGGCAGTAATGCAACCAGCCGAAGGAGAAACCAAAAGAGATTGTTGGTGTGTTGCGTTTGGTGAGTTCATAAATATTATTATTTCATATAGGTTCCTTGAAGGCTGTTGGTAAAAACTTCATGGACTAAATGTTTCATAATCACTTAAAGAACAGTTCATGAACTATTTATAGAACATTCCTGAAATAGTGGGTACTTTATGTTTATGAACTTTTTTTTTGTGTTCATGATATAAGACATTTAGCTTTGTGTTCATGATATAAGACATTTCTTGGTTCTGTTTTGTAGGTGATGCATACAACCAAGAAGAACGTTGCGTCTGCGCTGGTTATGATAATGGTGACATAAAAATGTTTGATTTAAGAAACATGTCATTACGTTGGGAAACAAACATTAAAAATGGAGTAAGACACACAATTATTCATTTTCATCTAACACACTCTGAAATGACAGAAGTAATGAAACGTTAAAATTAATAAAAGCCAAAATTACTGTTGCAATTGAGACCTTTGTATTGAATGTTCCACAGAACCCTCTAAAGCCCTGGGCAAATGACGGCAACATTTGCGCGACTTTTATATCCTTCAAAAATCCTTGTCGTTTAGCCACTCTTTCGATTTTGTCTGACGTGTTGCATCGTGTGTTTTTATTTGTCGCATTGTGTTTGATGGCCATCAAACATTTTCTAAGTCTTTCCAAGGGTTTTTGTTGTCGAACGTCTTCGTTATCCTTTTCGAACGATTTCGTGAAATGTATCGGACTCTTTCGATGTTATGACTTTCCATGGCTTCCCTTTAAGCCCGACCTGAGTTGTTCTGAAAAATTCTTGAACGATTCAAAACCGTTTAGCCGCTCCTGAAAAGACTGCTTAAGAACACAAAAAACACACATCAGACAAAAATAGATTTGTTGCGCAAAAGTTGCTGTCATTTGCCCAGGGCTTAAAGTGCACATGACACCAAAAAATTTTATTCCGGAATCAAGTAGCCCATGCAAAATAAATAGGAATGGCGGCAATAATTTTTCGATTTGGTGCCTTATAAGCGGAGATATTTAATTTTGAAAGTACCATATTTCAGAAATTGTGCTCCTTCGAAAGTCGGAACTCATGCCGGAATGACTAGAGAGCCCACTATGGAAAAATAACCAAGTCTAGACTTGAAAAAATCGTAACTTTTTTCTCGCGAAAAAGAAATTGTCCACTATCCAGAACAGATATGCCCATATCTTCGGGACACCTTGTTGGCCATATATGACTGAAATTGAACGTAAAATGTAGAGTTTAGAAAGGTTTTATTAGACTTCGATGGAGTTTTTCTGCCAAAAAGGTGTTAAAACACTGGATTAACGCATGTTATGCATCAAGGTGTTGACTACTAAAACAGCGTCAAAACGCTTTGTATTCACTTCGCCGCGGATGATGATCTAAACGTCTATAAAATTAAAAAAAATTCATTGCACTATTTTGGTCGATCTCCCGCAGCTTAGCGTCAGTGCTTCACTGATTTGTTAGCTTCAATCTCAATGATTGGCTATTAAAAGCCATTGCATGACCCCCTGTTTGCCTTTCAGCAGACGCGTTTCTTCAACAAAAACACAATTACAGAAGATGAAATCGACACACGCAATGTGTTTAATATCATACCTTAATCTAGTTTTATATTCGACGGACAACGGTTGTTGTCGACTTCTTCACAAAGCCATGCTGTCTAAGAATTATATTTAATCAATGAATTTAATATGCTGGAGATGTTTTTATCTGATATATAAAATACAATATTATATCACAAAAGACTTAATATATTGACGACACAGAGAGGTGTCTTATATTCGGGGAAAGATGGATATAATAATTCACTGAAACTAAAACATTTTGTACAGTTTGGACACACATATGGACAGTTTTACATTAATTTTGGCATTAATTAATTATTATATCCATCTTTCCCCTAGCCTGCTCGCAGACTCACTGTCAAAATGTAAATTTGGTAAACAGTAGACCAAATTTACTGTTTACCAAATTTACATTTTGACAGTGAGTCTGCGAGCAGGCTATCTTTCCCCGAATATAAGGCACCTCTCTGTGTCGTCAATATATTAAGTCTTTTGTGATATAATATTGTATTTTATATATCAGATAAAAACATCTCCAGCATATTAAATTCATTGATTAATAAATATAATTCTTAGACAGGATGGCTTTGTGAAGAAGTCGACAACAACCGTTGTCCGTCGAATATAAAACTAGATTAAGATATGATATTAAACACATTGCGTGTGTCGATTTCATCTTTCTGTGATTGTGTTTTTGTTGAAGAAACACGTCTGCTGAAAGGCAAACAGGGGGTCATGCAATGGTTTTTAATAGCCAATCATTGAGATTGAAGCTAACAAATCAGTGAAGCACTGACGTTAAGCTGCGGGAGATCGACCAAAATAGCGCAATGAATTTTATAGATGTTTATATCATCATCCGCGGCGAAGTGAATACAAAGCGTTTTGCCGCTGTTTTAGTAGTCAACACCTTGATGCATAACATGCGTTAATCTAGTGTTTTAACACCTTTTTGACAGAAAAACTCCATCGAAGTCTGATAAAACCTTTCTAAACTCTACATTTTACGTTCAATTTCAGTCATATATGGCCAACAAGGTGTCTCGAAGATATGGGCATATCTGTTCTGGAAAGTGGACAATTTCTTTTTCGCGAGAAAAAAGTTACGATTTTTTGAAGTCTAGACTTGGTTATTTTTCCATAGTGGGCTTTCTTGTCATTCCGGCATGAGTTCCGACTTTCGAAGGAGCACAATTTCTGAAATATGGTACTTTCAAAATTAAATACCTCCGCTTATAAGAGTCCAAATCGAAAAATTGTTGCCGCCATTCCTATTTATTTTGCATGGGCTACTTGATTCCAGAATAAAATTTTTTGGTGTCATGTGCACTTTAAGACAATTGATATTGGCTAACATGTGTTCTGTCCAATAGACATGCATATAAATTAAAATCTACGTATTGGACTTAGGCAGCGCAAATGTCATACTAGCCTACACTCGCCAGCTACAACAATGGAAACGTTTTTGGCTGACACAACCAAAGTCACCTCTATACAGCGGCCACCTGTCTACAGTGGTCACTCTTGATATGTCTAAAAATAGCAATTTTTATTAAATCAACCATGTATCTATATAAGCCACCTGCCTATCGTGGTCAATTTGTATACCTTTCATAGCTGGCTCTTAAATACAGGTTACACTCCTTAAATGGATCACTCCACACATGTCACTCATATAATAATCATTAAAAATCAAGCCCTATTTTTATCACAGGTTTGTGGAGTCCAATTCGATCGTCGCGATATTAAAATGAATAAAGTAATTGCCACTTCTCTTGAATCAAAGTTTCATGTATTTGACACAAGAACACAACACAACGAGAAAGGCTTTGCTACATTATCGCAAGAGGTAAAGTCTGATTACCTCTCAGGTTGCTATAGCATAGTCATCTACATGTAGTGGTCAATCTCTCTACCTCTGATTGATAAGCTGGCTGTTATATATCTTTATACATCTTTATATTTATTGTCTGATGATCGTTTAATAACGTGAAACTCGGAGTTACAATCAAAGAATGTGTCTTTTTGACCTTCTCATTATCATTATTATATTGACTTTATTCAATTTTTTTATGGGTGAAGAATCTCATCACCTATTCATCCAAAACAGCAACAGTTAATAAAAAGATTAATGAGAACAGGCTATTGGTGCTCATGGACCATCTATGGTGTTCTTGAATCGTTCATGAAACGCTCCTGGGGTTCATCGTCTGTTCATGAACAAATTTAATGGAAAAAAAAATAACCATCATCAGAATTCCGTTATATACACTTATAATGCAATGCTGAACCATTTAGGAATTTTTATAAACATTCACATACTGGTTTGCACAGAAATTCAATATATTTTGCGTGACAAAGAAGAATATAGTTATACTCCCTATTTTTATTTTTATTTTTATTAGGCTACTTTTGACTTGCTTCCTTTTGAATATAGGTTATGTATGAACTGAAAAGACAGGATTAATTATATTGAATATTTGTTTGTTTTTTCTACCAGGCACACAAATCAACTGTATGGTGCGTTAAACATTTGCCACAGAATCGAGATATATTTGTTACAACTGGTGGATCAGGAACAGTTAATTTATGGAAATAGTAAGTTTAAAATATTTAGAAATTGTTACAAGATGATTGCCCCTGTGAAAAATAGTTCAGAAAAAAGTCCAAGAACTATTCATGAACTATTCATAAATTATTCAAGAACTTTTCAAGAACTATGCGAGAACTATGCGAGAACTACTCATGAACTATTCATGAACTATTCAAGAGCTATTCATGAACTATTCATGAACTATTCATGAACTATTCAAGAACTATTCGCAAACTATTCAAGAACTATTCATAAACTATTCATGAACTATTCATAAACTATTCATGAACTATTCATAATCTATTCATGAACTATTCATAATCTATTCATGAACTATTCATGAACTATTCATAAATTATTCAAGAACTTTTCAAGAACTATGCGAGAACTACTCATGAACTATTCATGAACTATTCAAGAGCTATTCATGAACTATTCATGAACTATTCAAGAACTATTCACAAACTTTTCATGAACTATTCATAAACTATTCATGAACTATTCATGAACTATTCATGAACTATTCATAAACTATTCATGAACTATTCATAAATTATTCAAGAACTTTTCAAGAACTATGCGAGAACTATGCGAGAACTACTCATGAACTATTCATGAACTATTCATGAACTATTCAAGAGCTATTCATGAACTATTCATGAACTATTCAAGAACTATTCATGAACTATTCAAGAACTATTCACAAATTATTCATGAACTATTCCTAAACTATTCATGAACTATTCAAGAGCTATTCATGAACTATTCATGAACTATTCAAGAACTATTCATGAACTATTCAAGAACTATTCACAAATTATTCATGAACTATTCATAAACTATTCATGAACTATTCATAAACTATTCATGAACAATTCATAAACTATTCATGAACTATTCAAGAGCTATTCATGAACTATTCATGAACTATTCAAGAACTATTCATGAACTATTCAAGAACTATTCACAAACTATTCATGAACAATTCATGAAATATTCATGAACTATTCAAGAACTATTCATGAACTATTCATAAACTATTCATGAACTATTCATGAACTATTCAAGAGCTATTCATGAACTATTCATGAACTATTCAAGAACTATTCATGAACTATTCAAGAACTATTCAAGAGCTATTCATGAACTATTCATAAACTATTCATGAACTATTCATGAACTATTCAAGAGCTATTCATGAACTATTCATGAACTATTCAAGAACTATTCATGAACTATTCACAAACTATTCACAAACTATTCATGAACAATTCATGAAATATTCATGAACTATTCAAGAACTATTCATGAACTATTCATAAACTATTCAAGAACTATTCACAAACTATTCATTAACTATTTACTAAGAACTTTTTAATTAATTATTATTCAAGCAAATTTGTATCTATTATTACTGTTTATTATTTAATTTTGCATTTGTCGTTCTGTAAAATGTGCCAATAGTGGCAACTTCATTGTCGTAGACTATATACTACTTCAATGTGAGCTATGTTTTTTTTAAATATAATAAATCATTAATCTTACAAAAGATATGACAGTACAGATCAATTGCTCAGCTATCATTATTTAAAAAAAATAATTATACTGCATTGAAATATTTCACAGAAAATAGATTTGAAATGAAGAGATTGCAAAAGTATGTTCCTATAGATACCTAGTTTTCTAGATTAAAACAACAAAAATTAGCATATTTTTAATTTCTAGATATTGAAAATGGGTATAGACCCTATCAATATTATTATCATCATCATTGGTTTATTTATTTATATGTTATTCATAACCAGTTCGTATCCTGATAAAAGAGAAAAACAACTTGACGATGGCAGTAGCATTGGCGTCATGGGAACGGTTAATTGTCTACAAAATGCAACATTCTCAACACAACCAATAACATCATTTGATTGGAATGTGGATAAGGTAAGATGCATTCTATTTACTGATATACAGATGGTATTGACATTAAAATGAGAAAGTGGACAAATTGTAGAAACATTCAAGAAGAAGAATTCCATAAAATCTGGGACCAGAAAATTCCTAAGAATCCAAAGAAAATTTATACTTCTGGTTACAGGGGATGGTTTCTCTACGATCTTGCTCTTATTGTATTTGAGGCAAACTCTATTACCCTTAAAGATTCTGTCAGATCTTCTGCATACAGGCTACTCGTTTAGCATATATGATTAAATTCAATATTTTGTTTGCCTTCTTTCAGACTGGTTTGGGCGTTTGTACTTCATTTGATCAATCCGTCCGCGTTCTATTTGTTACTAAACTTACCAAGGTCTGAATACTAACAACCACTTGAAATGTTACACGGAAACAAAACTTGAAAGATATAATATATATATATATATAATGTATGACAGTCTCTCTCCGCCATTGTTAGTAACCATCAGATATAATGAGAGGAGACCTCAATTATGCCATCTTGCTATAAAGGAGATAATTATTAAATAATTCAACTTTAGCTTGATATTATGAACACGCTACAAAAAAAACGAATCCAGAGTATATTTAATACAGTTAATATAAATTTTGACTTCATTTTAAATTACATATATGTCATTAAAGTTTTAAAAAGTTCTTTTAAAAATATATTGCTTGTAAATGTGTAGTAATACCCCCTTGTTGCCCCCCTTTCAGGGGAAGTGGTGCCACCCTTGTCCATTGTATGTTCATACCTATACCAATGTGTTGATACATGCAGTACATATCAAGCATCATAATCCAAGGTACAGCGAACACTTTAGCACTTGAAAGGAAATACTAGCATTTTTTATCCGATTTAAACAAGCCAGAAAGATCGAACTGTGGATCGAACCAATGGATTTACGATTATCAATTACGTCATCTTCGAAGAGAGGCCTGTTAAAAACGCCGTAGAAATTTCAAAACATTTTTTTTGAGGATGTGCCAGCAGCTCAGCTAATATTCATTTCATATTATTCAGAAATGTCTGGTGAAACTACCGCGAGAGAGAGAAAACACTTGAATCAGCAAAGAGCTTCAAAAGTTCGAGAAGAAAGATTAGAAAACGGTCTTCTGTTCATCAGCAACGCCGTGAGCGTGAGTCGTACTTCTTCAACACCGATATTTTTAGTGTTTGGCTGGGCTGGTGGAGAAGAAAAATACCTTAAAAAATATGCTGAAATGTTAATGTTAAACTTTGTGTGTGATGTAGTGGTTGCGAAGACACAATTATTCAATACAATGTTTACAAATGGAGGACAAGACGATGCTTGTAAAATAATGGACACTTTACTAGAGTTGAATAACGAGCATCAAAGTCGACCTGTAATATTTTATAGTTTTAGCAATGGCGGTTGCTTTTTATCAACGTTGATCAAGATGAAGATACTTGAATCAAAGGATAAACGAAATGATTATAGACATATCAACGTTGCCGGATCCATTTATGATTCTTGTCCGTCGCAATTGAATGATTCACTTTTACTAAATGCCATAGCTGCCTCTATCGGCATTGATTCCTTACCTTCATTTATAAGACACATTGTCTTGCTTGTATTATCTATTGTTATGTTTATTGTTATAAAAACAATAGGAAAGACAAATGGCCTGTTAGCTAATTATTATGAAACTGTAGCAACAATCAATTGTCGGTCACAAGAGCTATTCCTTTATTCAACTCAAGATAAATTGATACCGTACACTGATGTTCAAAACATTATCAAAAGAAGACAGGAAATAGGCATCAGAGTGACAACTAAGGAATGGAATGATACGCAACATGTTCAGCATCTGAGAGGACGTAAAGAAGAATATACAGCGAGTATTTTAACATTTGTCAAAGAAATTATTTGAATATACCTCAATAGATCAAATGAATATGCACACACAGCATTGTACTATCAACTAGAAAAGGATTGTGGCAGTTTTAAATCAGATTAAATGTCACATCTATCAATGAGGATAAAACACATGCCGTTCTTTATCCGTACACGTCATACAAGCTTTGTTCGCAAACATCAAAACATGGTAATTGGTAAATGATATTGTCGAATTGTTTTATCATTATTTGACAGATGTGACATTCGAACTGAATAAAAGTATGGTAATCCACTAATCATTCTGTTCATTGACGTGTGCACGCACTCTTTCGTCACAAAATGTATTGAGTTTTGAAAATCTTATTTTGTGTTGATCTATTGCCGAAACAATAAAATATTAATAATACCGTAATCATTGTTTATATTTTACTTTGAATTTCAGTAATATTACATTGGATGATTGCAAACGTCACAGATCTATATTTATTTATTGCTTGGGTGTAGATTTGAAGGACGAAAGAGAGGATTCTAGAAATAGCTGCAATATTGTTTGATATTTGTCTGGATGCTTGCGATAATGCTGCACATGTTGTGAATCAGTCCATTCCTTTGATATAACATCAAAACCAATTTATTTTCTTCTCTTGATAATCTTATCAATATCATTAACAGGTGTATATCTATCTATCGTAGAATAAAAATACAATTCTGGAGAACGGCATTTTGATTCTTCTATTAACTCAATAAAATCCCGCGCAAATGGATTGGTGCTAATAATCAAACGAACAGCAACGTTTGCAATAATACATGTTAAAGGTGAGATCAATGGACGTAAAACCGAGGGGACTGATTCCGTTGCTACTGATTGCACAGATTTCAGACTTTCAACAGATGGACGAATAGGACAAGAGTCAAATATAGATGCAGCTATCTCACCATTAGTAATGTTGAATGATTGATTTGCTTGTGCGTCGAACAGACGCTGCATCATTATCATGAACAGAGCACATCCACCATTACTGAAACTATACATTACAACAGGACGCCTATTGTAACCAAGACAAAGATGGTTAATTGTATCTAGTGTTTTATTCGCTTTCTTTTCGGCAGCTTTTAAATTCAAAACAGTGTTGAAAAGGGATGTTGGAACAATCAATGTTTCACACATTCTGTTCTTCATAATCAAATTGGTGTACTTTTTAATATGTTGCACACTTCCATTTGCTCAGCCAAGAACTACGATCAAAGGCGGTTCAGATAATTCATTAGTATTACCAATTAAATTAGTTTGATGATAAAACCCCTTCTCTAATTTCGTTTCTTGGATGTTTGTACTTCGTCGCCCATGCCCGCTTTGCTGTGAAAAGTTACACGTAATAATGCAGGGCTTATTCTTGATAACTTTATATTTAGAAACTATTCGGTAAATGCTTTGACATCGAATCATGATGAACGGCTGCTCTAATCAAATCTCATCGACATGACAACATGTCTAATGGAAAAGTATCAAAGTCCGCCCTGCTGAAAATGTCTCACTCTTGCATTCTGACAGCCGGCATTAAGCCTGCATGTAGACTCTACTTGACTTCCAAAGATCATTAGAGGTTTAAAGAGCGAGAAATTAGATAATATGATGTCGCATTAGAAGTAATAGATCCGAGTCAAACAAAACCCTTACCTACGTAACTCAGAGTTTCCTGTAACTTAACAGTAACATCAACAGTAATCTAGTATATGGATTGGCAAGATAGATGAACGCAGTGTGCTTGCAAACGAATTTCTACGAAGGAATATTTTCCATATTACATAGTATGCATGCAAACCGGAGTTCATGGTGTCTCCTCTTCGTTGCCTTACATATTATAGCATGACGTACTTGACATTGTACTCTATCTTGACCGTTATAAAAAGGGTATCATTTGTGGACACTTCAGTCAGAGTACTTTAATTAATAGACAAAGGTATTTTTGATACCTACTACATATTAATATATCATTTTGAAGCAACCTCGTGCGTCGTAAGTACAGTATAATCATTTGTAGCCAAACATAAACGTTATAATTGTTATTTCAAAGCTAGGGAAAACATATAATATTTTTGTAACAAATGACATCGATATCCTTGTAATTTGTTACAAATTTAATAAGAAAGAATTTACTAATTAGACAACAATATAGCAAATTTCATAGATACACTTTTTTAACGGCATACATTTTGATTAGACTATAGTTAATGATATTGTCTTTTCCTGTCCCCTTGTGACACCCTTTCCTCTGGTACAATAATGAATTTGAAATCGATGTCTTTGTCAAAGTATTCTTTTTATCCATTGTTCGCATAACGATTCGTTTCCAGGTTAATTAAATCTGTTACAGACATTTCATATTGGCGCCCTGCAATCGTCCATCCAGCGTCTCCGCAACTATAGCCACCCTGTCTACCCAATTAATGAACCCACATTGTTGCAACACAACACGTTGGAAAAATACATAAAAATGAAACGAAGCAGCTATAATGAAATCATTAAAACTATTGCCATCCATAGTAAGAGCAGATTGAAATTGTCTAACAGACTCAATCATGATGAACGTCAAAATATCAACGCCATTTCTACTCGGTAAGTATTTAACAATAATTATGATTATTAAAGTCACAGTGATTCTATAAACTGCTCTTCGAATGAGCGTTGCCGCGATTCGCAGACCAAAGTTTGGAAGCCTTGCCTTGATTTGCATAGTATATTACTCACATGTGATCTGATGTATGATATCTTTTGTCAAAATAATCAAACGTTGACAGGCGAACAGGGAAGATAATAGCCACCAACGGCATAGCATAGACATAAATTACATTATACAGCCTTGCATATAACACAGATTGAAAATAAGTTGAAAAATAAGAATCATAACGATAGAGAATTTAATTATATATAGAATATTAATGACTATAATATGCTTTACTTGTGGTATGTTGACGATATGTCTATCAATCATTTAACTCCATGGTAGAAATTAACATGACAAACAATTATTTGCCACATTAGCCACACTCTTGAACTGTTTTTAACTGTTTTGAAATGTCTATTTTAGTTGCAGTAGCATTTCTGTTACCGTTGGCAATGGGAGTGTGGGAACCAGTTGAAATAGAAGACGATTTAGACATTGAAGTGAATTCACAACAAGGTAAGACACACTCAGAACAAAATAAATGAAGTTCCATGCAATTCTTTCTGATCTTAAAAACCATCATGACAGACGTAAACTACCAACTGGGAAGTGACTCGTATTTATAGTATCTGTCTGATTCCAGGTCCGATGATTAGTCTGTAAAGATGAGACACGGCAAAATAATTTCTCCTTCTATTTAATTGCACGTATTATAATAGCGTACATCGTAAATCATTCAGGTATATATTTCCGATAATTGTAAGACAATGATACATATCATATGACGTCATTAAATGAGTCCATTTCTATTCCAGGTATCGAACAAAGCGAACGTGACCCAGTGGTAGAGCTGCCGATGCAAGCCCCATTGCTTGATAAGTCCAACCTCTGTCTGTACAAACCAAACGGTCTCTACCCAGACCCATACGCATGCAATGGTTACATCAACTGTACAAACTCACAAATGCAAAAACTCAACTGTTCAGAAGAGTTCATTTTTGACAGCAAAGCGAAGACATGCAACTGTACTCCAGCATTACAATGTAAGACATGTGACAACGAGGCTAGAGTTATACCCGAGGAAGAGGCTCACAAATGGCAATGCTGTTTTGGTTATGTTTATGACGTCACAAAATATGTGTGCAGGGCATGTGGATTGACTGTGACTTTACTGCCTATAACCCAGGCTCCTTATAAACAATGTTGCGATGGTACAAGCTATGATCAGCGGGTGTTCTCTTGTGTGTCATGCGCTGGAAAAGGTCAATTGGTTGGTAGAGGAACGGAAGACAGATTCGGTTGTTGCGATGGTCAATTTTACGATACAACTGAACAAGAATGCATTACATGTCAATCAAAATCTCATCTGGTGGAGATAGCACGTGGCATTACAACCAACCTTAGCAACGTAACCGATTGGCAATGCTGCGGAAAGGACATATATCAGCCACGATTTCATACTTGCTTATTATGTGGACAACGAGGCTATGTCAATCTGAAGAATGATTCAAGTCGCCACCATTTGAGATGTTGTCAAGGGAACGCTTATGACGACCGTCGCAGTGTTTGCCGTTCATGTGGCGGAGAGAGTGAGGTTTTCAAGAGAAGCAAGGCTTGTGAGATCCAATGCTGCCGAGGAGAATTCTATGATACAACCAAAACAGTATGCAAAAAGTGTGGCGTCAACTACAAACGAGTAAACATTGAAGATATCTCAAGATACGAATGTTGTGCCAATGAATTCTATGATACATCAAAACACGACTGTCTCATGTGTGGTAATGGTGAAAGAACCCACAACAGAAGTTCAACGCGGGACATTGATTGCTGTAACAACCAATACTATAATGTGGCCACACACGAGTGTCGTACATGCGGGACATCATCAAAATTACAACATAAGAATGAGCCAATATCAACATGTTGCGGTCATACCTTCTTCAATGATAAAACCCACGAATGTATATCCTGCGGAGGCAAAAAGACTGTCCTAACTAACGCCAAAGCTTGTGACGCACTCTGCTGCAATGGACAACTGTATGATTCAAGGCAAAAGTCTTGTAAAAGATGCGGTAACGGTAGAGAAGTCACCATTTTGAAAACAGATCAATGCTATTGGGGATGTTGTGCTGAAAAACCTTACGACACACGCACGGAAAACTGTTCAACACGACGCACAAGAAGACGTTCGAGTCGCAGAAGACAAAGTAGAAGACGCAACAGACGTCAAAGATCAAACAGACGGCGGCGATAGATGTTATTTAAATGCGTTGAATTGTAGTATGGAAATTATTAGGTTTGAAATGTTGAGTTTCTAAAAGTTATTTAAAATTAGATTTTGAAATTCTGAATGTAAAAAAGTTATTAAAAATATGATTTTTAAATGTTATGATAGTGTGCATTATTATTATTATACGAATATTTAAAGTTAATAATACGTTGTATTTCGTGTACCTTTTGTCTCCTGAGGAACTGGGTCTTGCCATGGTCTTGCTGATGTGTACTGTTAATCCTAAAAACAAGCAAACGAGGCTAGAGATGAAAACGAGAATGAATCAGAGATAGATTAATTCTTCGTTGGTTAAAATCTTCTTACAAAAATAAAACGTGGAAGCTTGTCTTCGCCACTGTAATAGTTAATACTCACTTGGACATCTCACAGTTCATAATGGGGGTCGAGGGAATTTCATTGATTAAGTCTGTTTGTCAGTTTGAGTCAGTGGTACCCTTCACTTCAAAACTTGAGTTAAGCTACGGCCAATGACTTTTTTCGTAGCCTACGGACGCCAACTCTGATTTTTTTTGGTTGTTGGCAAAAACAAAAAGTCATTTGGCCACCCCAAAAGTTGAGTTGGCGTGAATCGGTGTGTTGTCGGCCAAAAATATAAAAAAGTCATTTGGCCACGTCTCATTTTATTTTGCCAACACACATTTATTTTGAACACTGAGTTGGCATGTGTTGGGCTACGAAAAAAAGTCATTTGGCCGTAGCTTCAAAAAGTAGCTTCAGTCTTTAAGAGTGACAGTGCTTTCTTTACACCAATGCTATGGAATCATTTCAACCTGTGATTTTATTTGCTAAAGTCAAACCTGTTATAAAGGTCACCTCTATACAGTGGCCACATGTCTATAATGGTCACCCTTGCAGTGTCAAAAATAGTATTTTCTATTGAATACGCCTTCACTGTTGTATAAAGACCACCTGCATATTGTGGTCAATATATTACCTCTCATATCTGGCTGTTATGTTATATCATTGTATCTGATTATTGTTCTGGTATGAAGTGCCAAAAGGCTCACTACTACTTCTTGTTCGGCGCGGTACTTGTTTATGAGATCGCCTTACTTGTTCGGTGACCCCGTTACTTCTTTCCGAGATCGCGCTACTAGTTTGGAGATCCCGTTACTTGTTTTTGAGATCGCCCTACATGTTCAGAGATCCCGTCACTTGTTAAGAGATCCCGTCACTTGTGAGATTTGAAGATAATTATAGTCGTGACAAGTGCGGTTGACCGTGAATTTTTTCAAGATCTGAATCTAGATCGTAGGTCGTAAGGCTTTGGTAAAAACATAACACGGGGAATAATGTACCATTATCAAAACTCCAACAAACCTTTGGAATAACAGGAATGGCTTTGCAATGGTTCAAGTCCTATCTCTCTGGACGTATGCAATTTGTCTGTATAAATGAATGTAAATCTGCAAATGATACGCTAAGAGTGGGAGTACCCCAAGGTTCTGTCCTTGGTCCATTGCTTTATACGCTCTACACGTCATCACTTGTTGAGGTCATCAAGCGTCATGGAATTGAGTATCACCTTTATGCTGATGATACTCAGCTATATTTTTCATTCAAAGCAGAAAATATCAAGGAAGCTAAATCTCGGGTTGATGAGTGTATTGCCAGTGTATTCCAATGGATGGATTTAAATGAATTGAAATTAAACAAAGAAAAGACGGAAATTATACATATTCACTCGAAACACAAACTTCGTATCCAACCTCAATCACTGTTGATCGGCACTGACAAAATTTTTACCACAAAAAAATTGAAAAATCTTGGGATCTACTTAGATGAATGTATGTCTTACGATTATCATATCTCCAACATATGTAGATCTTCTTTTAATCATCTTAGAGGACTATCAAAAATCAGAAAATTCATCAATAAAGATTCAGCAGCAGTTGCAGTACATGCATTTATATCATCGAAATTAGACCATTGTAATTCGCTCTTGTATGGTTTGCCCCAAAAGAGCATAAAACGGTTACAATTTATTCAAAACACTGCTGCGAGAATTGTCACAGGAGTACGTAAATACGAACATATTACGCCAACTTTGATAGAACTACACTGGCTACCAATCAAATACCGGATTGATTTTAAAATATTATTACTTGTTTATAAAACTTTGAATGGACTTTCTCCGAAGTATCTTTTTAACAAAATACACTATGAGAAGCATGCTAGGACATTACGCTCCACTAACAATGCATTATTACACCAGCCAAGAGCCAGAACAAAAACATATGGTGACAGGGCCTTTTCAGTATGCGGTCCAAGGCTATGGAATACTGTCCCTCTTGACATTCGCAGAGCAGCCTCAATTGATAAATTTAAAAAAATTACAAAAACATATTTATTTCAGAAATTTTTGAATGATAGATAAGGCTCAGTAGTCAGTAAATAAATAAAATAAATAAAATAAATAGTCTTTTTAGTTTGAACACTTGTAAAGCGCCATGAGCAATGTTAATGTGCGCTATAAAAAACAATTTATTATTATTATTATTATTATTATTATCTCTGTGTAGAATGATGTCTTTGTGTAGAATTTTGTATTTCTGTGAAGAATGTTGTATCTCTGTGTAGAATGTTGTATCTCTGTGTAGAATGATGTTTCCGTGTAGAATAATGTATCTCTGTGTAGAATGTTGTCTTTGTGTAGAATGTTGTATCTCTGTGTAGAATGATGTCTTTGTGTAGAATTTTGTATCTCTGTGTAGAATAATGTATCTCTGTGTAGAATGTTGTATCTCTATGTAGAATGTTGTCCCTCTGTGTAGAATGTTGTATCTCTGTGTAGAATGTTGTGTCTCTGTGTAGAATGTTGTCTCTGCGTAGAATGCTGTCTCTGTGTTGAATGATGTCTCTGTGTAGAATGTTGTATCTCTGTGTAGAATTTTGTATCTCTGTGTAGAATGATGTCTCTGTGTAGAATGCTGTATCTCTGTGGAGAATGATGTCTTTGTGTAGAATGTTGTATCTCTGTGGAGAATGATGTCTTTGTGTAGAATGTTGTATCTCTGTGTAGAATGTTGTCTCTGTCTAGAATGTTGTATCTCTGTGTAGAATGTTGTCTCCATGTAGAATGTTGTATTTCTGTGTAGAATGTTTTATCTCTGTGTAGAATGTTGTGTCTCTGTGTAGAATGTTGTCTCTGTGTGGAATGTTGTATCTCTGTGTAGAATGTTGTATCTCTTTGTAGAATGTTGTATCTCTATGTAGAATGTTGTATCTCTGTGTAGAATGTTGATTCTCTGTGTAGAATGTTGTCTTTGTGTAGAATTTTGTATCTCTGTGTAGAATGTTGTATCTCTATGTAGAATGTTGTCTCTGTGTAGAATGTTGTCTCTGTGTAGAATGTTGTATCTCTGTGTAGAATGTTGTATGTCTGTGTAGAATGTTGTGTCTCTGTGTAGAATGTTGTCTCTGTGTAGAATGTTGAATCTCTGTGTAGAATGTTGTATCTCTGTGTAGAATGTTGTCTCTGTGTAGAACGTTGTCTCTGTGTAGAATGTTGTATCTCTGTGTAGAATGTTGTATGTCTGTGTAGAATGTTGTGTCTCTGTGTAGAATGTTGAATCTCTGTGTAGAATGTTGTATCTCTGTGTAGAATGTTGTATCTCTGTGTAGAATGTTGTCTCTGTGTAGAATGTTGTATCTCTGTGTAGAATGTTGTCTCTTCGTAGAATGTTGTATCACTGTGTAGAATGTTGTATCTCTATGTAGAATGTTGTATCTCTGTGTAGAATGTTGTATCTCTGTGAAGAATGTTGTATCTCTGTGTAGAATGTTGTCTTTGTGTAGAATTTTGTATCTCTGTGTAGAATGTTGTCTCTGTGCAGAATGTTGTATCTCTGTGTAGAATGTTGTATCTCTGTGTAGAATGTTGTGTCTCTGCGTAGAATGTTGTCTCTGTGTAGAATGTTGTATCTCTGTGTAGAATGTTGTATCTCTGTGTAGAATGATGTCTCTGTGTAGAATGTTGTCTCTGTGTAGAATGTTGTATCTCTGTGTAGAATGTTGTATCTCTGTGAAGAATGTTGTATCTCTGTGTAGAATGTTGTCTTTGTGTAGAATTTTGTATCTCTGTGTAGAATGTTGTATCTCTGTGTAGAATGTTGTATCTCTGTGTAGAATGTTGTATCTCTGTGTAGAATGTTGTATCTCTGTGTAGAATGTTGTATCTCTGTGTAGAATGTTGTCTTTGTGTAGAATGTTGTATCTCTGTGTAGAATGTTGTCTTTGTGTAGAATTTTGTATCTCTGTGTAGAATGATGTCTCTGTGTAGAATGTTGTATCTCTGTGTAGAATGTTGTCTTTGTGTAGAATGTTGTAACTCTGTGTAGAATGTTGTATCTCTGTGTAGAATGATGTATCTCTGTGTAGAATGTTGTATCTCTGTGTAGAATGTTGTATCTCTGTGTAGAATGTTGTATCTCTGTGTAGAATGATGTATCTCTGTGTAGAATGTTGTATCTCTGTGTAGAATGTTGTATCACTGTGTAGAATGTTGTATCTCTGTGTAGAATGTTGTATCTCTGTGTAGAATGATGTATCTCTGTGTAGAATGTTGTATCTCTGTGTAGAATGTTGTATCTCTGTGTAGAATGTTGTATCACTGTGTAGAATGTTGTAACTCTGTGTAGAATGTTGTATCTCTGTGTAGAATGATGTATCTCTGTGTAGAATGTTGTATCTCTGTGTAGAATGTTGTATCTCTGTGTAGAATGTCGTGTCTCTGCGTAGAATGTTGTCTCTGTGTAGAATGTTGTATCTCTGTGTAGAATGTTGTATCACTGTGTAGAATGTTGTATCTCTGTGTAGAATGTTGTGTCTCTGTGTAGAATGTTGTATCTCTGTGTAGAATGTTGTATCTCTATGTAGAATGTTGTATCTCTGTGTAGAATGTTGTATCTCTTTGTAGAATGTTGTATCTCTATGTAGAATGTTGTATCTCTGCGTAGAATGTTGATTCTCTGTGTAGAATGTTGTCTTTGTGTAGAATTTTGTATCTCTGTGTAGAATGTTGTATCTCTATGTAGAATGTTGTCTCTGTGTAGAATGTTGTATCTCTGTGTAGAATGTTGTATGTCTGTGTAGAATGTTGTGTCTCTGTGTAGAATGTTGTCTCTGTGTAGAATGTTGAATCTCTGTGTAGAATGTTGTATCTCTGTGTAGAATGTTGTCTCTGTGTAGAACGTTGTCTCTGTGTAGAATGTTGTATCTTTGTGTAGAATGTTGTATCTCTGTGTAAAATGTTGTCTCTGTGTAGAATGTTGTATCTCTGTGTAGAATGTTGTATATCTGTGTCGAATGTTGTGTTCAGAATGTGTCAAATATGCGGGACTCATACGAATCAGCTACGTACAATGTACTGTTGTAGGTTGTCCTTAAATATTTGTACTCGTTATAAGACTTGACTTAATTGACTGGTATAATGACAATCACTCAATCTAGAATATTTTCCATTTCCTGTACAAACTCTCCTTTCAATCATTTTATTTACTTGAAGTTTTTGGGTGGTTTCGGAGTACTATTCACTAAAATTATAAGACAAGTATTTATAATTGTAAGCAGTAATTGTATAACTTATATGTAGACTGAGTAAATTAGAAAGTCATTCAAACTTTCATTCCATCGAATCTAAATACAATATTGTAGTTTTAGAAATTGTCGACTTTCATTTATAAATTATTAAATTATAGTAATAATAATACATTATTCGCTATTGAAATATGCAACAAACATACAAACATGACCTTTAATGAATTATAACCATTAAACAAAAATGATGATACAAGCTGTTGTATATTAATATTTTTGGTACATTATTCCCCGTGTTATATTTTTACCAAAGCCTTACGATCTACGATCTAGATTCAGATCTTGAAAATATTCACGGTCACGGCTATAATTATCTTCAAATCTCACAAGTGACGGGATCTCCACACAAGTGACTAGGGATGCACCGAAACGTCGTTTCGGCCGTCACCGAAATTAATACAGTTTCTGTTTTTTTAGCCGAAATTCCGGCCGAAATTTCGGTTTTATTTCGGCCGATTTTTGTCCTCTTGTTTTGAATATTTCAACCAAATCTGAGTTAAAATCATTTATGTTACAATGGAATGCAAAACGTTTTTGAAAACAAAGTAAGTAACTAGCTGCCTAGCAACACAAGATAAATAATGATCAGATCATGTGGTTAGATCATGCCATGACAAACGATTTTATTTCTCCTCGATCTACTAGTATTTCCTTTTGCCTTGTGAAGAAATCCATTATGGATAACACTTGTTTTCATTGAGAACAATAAATAAACAATTAAATTAATCCACTTGTTTCTTCACATCATTGATTTAATTTTATTGCAGAAAACAATACTCTAAATATTATATATTAGTCAAAAATAAATACATCCAGACATAATTTTATGAAAAACAATCATGGCCGAAATTTTTTGAGCACATGGTCAGGTGAATTTTTGAAAACGAGGATGACTTGAAAACGAGGCAAAACTCGATGATGGCTGCGATCGGCTTGTTATTTTCCTATCGAAGACTTTATGGTGCATTGAAAGAAATATAGAATCGAACATTGTCTTGATTTAGATAACTAAACATGATTATTGGCTACATTTTACTTGTTCAAAAAAAAAACTGGCCGGAATAACCGAAACAACCGAAATTGAAGGTCAAATTTCGGCCGAACCGAAATTTCGGCCAAGTGGCCGAAAAAACGGAAATATTTCGGCCGAACCGAATTTCGGTGCATCCCTACAAGTGACGGGATCTCTGAACATGTAGGGCGATCTCAAAAACAAGTAACGGGATCTCTAAACTAGTAGTGCGATCTCTGAAAGAAGTAACGGGATCTCCGAACAAGTAAGGCGATCTCATAAACAAGTACCACGCCGAACAAGAAGTAGTAGTGAGCCTTTTGGCACTTCATATTCTGGAGGAGTTAGAAGCAGCAGCAGAGAACATGTTATAGAGGGAAAGTATCCTTGAAACAAACAAATGGTTTGGATACATCTGGCATTCCCATACAATCAACATGATCATTATTTGTTATTGTGATGTTGGATGATGTTGTATGATGTTGTATGGCTCACTTAAGGTCACCATAACATAACTATGATTCACAATCAAATTTACTTGCTGTGATATTGATGAATGCTTTATGTCAAAATTCCTATTCGATCTGATAAACAAAATTTGATATTGCTCATTCGATACAATTTTTGAAATTAGGACCATAAAACATCAAGTCCGAACTAGTTAAATACAGTTTGCCATCAAACAAGGTTTTTTCCTGAAATCCAATGTGAACATCATACTTCTGTACCGTATATCAAAAACAGTGAAAAATTAGCGTTGTAAATATATCAATGTATCAAACATCCTTGCTAATATCAATACTCACCCACTCATCGTCATCAGCCCCTTCGTTATCAATCGTCCGTTTAATCGGATCAATCGATGATTGTGTTGTACCATCAGATTTAACGTCCATAATCTTCTCCGTCCATGAGCCTCCAACTGGTGATTCACTAGTGTAGCTACTTTGTGTTTGTTTGTCTTGCTCCAACCAAGTTATGGATTCTGAAATCGAGAATAGGAATGAGATTAAAAATATCCCTAGCTAACCCCCTAAAAAAGGGACAATCCTGGGTGGGTGTTGATAGGGTTGGCATGGGGAGACAGAAATAAACAAGTAACTTTACATATTGACTCTATTAAATGTATTCGCAACATGACATCATATATTCGACACATTCTGAACACAACATTCGACACAGAGATACAACATTCTACACAGAGACAACATTCTACACAGAGATACAACATTCTACACAGAGACAACATTCTACACAGAGATAATACATTCTACACAGAGATACAACATTCTACACAGAGATACAAAATTCTACACAGAGATACAACATTCTACACAGAGATACCACATTCTACACAGAGATACAACATTCTACACAGAGATACAACATTCTAAACAGTGATACAACATTCTACGCAGAGACAACATTCTACACAGAGATACAACATTCTACACAGAGACAACATTCTACACAGAGATACAACATTCTACACAGAGATACAACATTCTACACAGAGATACAACATTCTACACAGAGACAACATTCTACACAGAGATACAACATTCTACACAGAGACAACATTCTACACAGAGATAATACATTCTACACAGAGATACAACATTCTACACAGAGATATAACATTCTACACAGAGATACAACATTCTACACAGAGATACAACATTCTACACAGAGATACAACATTCTACACAGAGATACAACATTCTACACAGAGACAACATTCTACACAGAGATACAACATTCTACACAGAGACAACATTCTACACAGAGATACAACATTCTACACAGAGACAACATTCTACACAGAGATACAACATTCTACACAGAGATACAACATTCTACACAGAGACAACATTCTACACAGAGATACAACATTCTACACAGAAACAACATTCTACACAGAGACAACATTCTACACAGAGATACAACATTCTACACAGAGATACAACATTCTACACAGAGATACAACATTCTACACAGAGACAACATTCTACACAGAGATACAACATTCTACACAGAGACAACATTCTACACAGAGATAATACATTCTACACAGAGATACAACATTCTACACAGAGATATAACATTCTACACAGAGATACAACATTCTACACAGAGATACAACATTCTACACAGAGATACAACATTCTACACAGAGACAACATTCTACACAGAGATACAACATTCTACACAGAGACAACATTCTACACAGAGATACAACATTCTACACAGAGACAACATTCTACACAGAGATACAACATTCTACACAGAGATACAACATTCTACACAGAGACAACATTCTACACAGAGATACAACATTCTACACAGAAACAACATTCTACACAGAGATACAACATTCTACACATTCTACACAGAGATAAAACATTCTACACAGAGATACAACATTCTACACAAAGATACAACATTCTACACAGAGATACAACTGTGACCAGTGTAGTTTCGAATTCATAGAATAGAACTTTCGCAGTTGACTTATTATGTAGGCGACAGTTCAATAGAAGAGCCTTACTATTCCATAAACAGTAAACTTGTTATAATTTTCTATCTCTTGATTATTGATTAACGTTACAAAAACTTGTCCGCCACGTTCCTTACATCTGACTCTTGAGTAAGAGGCTTGTTTTAAACAATTACATAGGGAGTATAGACAACTATTAAATTGCTGACTATCATTTAACAAATTGGAACAACATTTAAAAACAAGAACAACTACAATTTTAATTATTACATTAATTAATACAATTCGGATCCAACCAGGAGGATGTGATATAGTCAAGATGGTGACATATACAACACAGTTACAGTACATTGTTCATATCATGATTAATATCTTACCAGTCAGACATCCACTGCCTTTTGTTCTAAGACGAACACACGCTGATACTGGCAGATCAATATTTTCATAATCTGCTTCGTAACACCAGAATGTAGCCATTTTAGAATTGGTTTCATTGAGTTCTGAGAATTGATTTCGTGTTACTTGCGTTAGTCGGTCATCAGCTGATAGATGTTCTCTGATTTTGTTTGGATTTATAACACCTTCACCGTCTTTAGAAACAGACCCTAATTAATAATACATAAAAACACAATTGTCAATTATTACCCCTGTGAAAAAGACAGACCCTAATTAATAACACATAAAAACACAATTGTCAATTATTACCCCTGTGAAAAAGACAGACCCTAATTAATAACACATAAAAACACAATTGTCAATTATTACCCCTGTGAAAAAGTCCATCAATGTTAAATGGTTCTATTGTTTTGAATTGTTTACCAACAGTAACTGACAAGGTCTTCATGAATATTTCCCGAACGACCGTAAAACTATGTTAAAATGATGTGAATTTTTCGCAGCGAAAACAATGGTATCAGCCATAGATTTATTTGCAACATTGTGAAATCTGAACTCTTGAAACAAGCAAAAATCTTCCATTGTTTATTACCTTTAGGAGCCAATCATCATTGAGTTAATGCCCACCAGAGAGCGCTCTGCTCTGGGATTGGCGAGGTACAATAATTCCTGCTTCAGCCCTTTTTGAATGCATCAATTTGAACCCTCAAATTTTATTAGGCCATCACCAAAGCAACTGTACTGATATGGAATAAGGCTACTATCAGATATCACATTATCCTACATGTACCTCAATGATCAGCCCCCTGGATTAATTGGTTCTTACAATCATTAGTCTGAATATTGGGTAAGGTGACGACCCTGAGAGGACTCAAACAACAGACAAGGGCTCAATAAAATGAAGACATCTGGCCTCCTTGGAACACAACTTGGAACAGTTCAAGAATTACTGCAGAAATAAATTTTTAAAATGGCATCAATTCATTTAAATTTCAAAATTTTTAAATTGTTACTTCAGATTTTTCTGACTTAATGGGCTCTACTATATATCATACGCATGTTTAAATCAATTTTAATAATCAATTTAATCTAAAGGAACAAATTTGGTTACAGGCAAAAATACATTTTAGGGCCTTTGTTATAACAGACCATCAAGTCCAGCAGAACTCTAAACCCTTGTTAACATTGTTAATGAACTTTAGATTGTTCCAATACTTACTATATGATGACATTAGAAATCCAGTGTTGATTTTCTTTGTGCTGGCAAAATCTGGTTCAATTTCATTTCCATCTGCTGCAAATCGCCTATGGTACACTTTATCAGCCTCAATTAGCAGCACAAAGAAACGATGCTAAAATTAAGAAGTCAACATAAAAAATAATAATTTTTATTTATGTAGAAATACAAATGTGGGTTAAGCATAGCCTGCGTACCAGCCCCGGTGTGCTTTTCTGAAACCATAGGGTCTGTGAACTCAAGTGTGATTTTTCGCCCAACAGTTCCCACTGAGATATGGATATCATTTATGCGTTACGTCGTATTATCATTAAGTTCATTGTGGCTGCTGTTAGCTATCACATGTTTGACAAAGTGATGTGATTTTATGACATTCTATGTTTTGTGACAGTGTGAACCAGGGTCTATGATTTCAGAAAAAATCCATTGGGGCTGGTATGTGCAGGCTAGGTTAAAGTTAACATAGCTGTAGTCAGTAACTTAGTCTAAGTACTGTAAAGGTGCTAATGACAAAAATTTGTTAGATTTTCAGAATTCCATTTTTTTGCTACGGGGAATCATATGAGAATAAATTACAAGAAATTCCAGATATAAATTATGAGCATGATGTCATTGAACTTTCCGATGTGCAAAACTGTTGAAACAACTTCGCATAGAAGAGATTAATCTGAATAAAAATAAATGGCCATATGTTCCATTTGTATGCGCAGTAGCAGTAGGCCTATTATAAAACATTATATTGAAAATTATTAGACATCCTAACATAATAATATCCAACTGACAGGTTACCTTTTTTGTTCCATTTCCTTCAACAACAGTGACCTTTGATTTACCTTTGATAATGCCTTGAACTATCAATCCAAAACCACTTGAAAAATAAAATAAAAACAATAATTCACTATCATCAATAAATATGTTCTATCTCAAACGTAAAATGATTTACAATTTTATTAAAATGTGTTTAAAGGGATAGAGGATATATATACAGTATACAGTCAAATATGTTATAACAATCATCTCTATAAAGCAGCCACCTGTCCATAGTGGTCACTCTGGCAATACCCATAATATCACTTTCTATTGTTCAAAGCAACCCTGTATATAAAGGCCAGGTCCTGGATATTTTGTTCTGTTACATTCAAGCAATCAATTGTGAAATATTTACCTGGTTGTCTTGAACGTGTCTTTTTCAACAAATACAGAAGATGACCAATCAATCACTTTGACAGGAAGTGAAGCCAATGCAGGGTCACCATACAGCATATGAGCTCTACTCATGATCAACGCTATAATGCAATATACAATTATTAATAAAAATTTATAGAATAATAATAATAATATAATAATACTAGCAATGAGTGTAGTCCATAATGGACCTTCTATGATAAAACTTTCAGATCACTTATAATTAAACAATTGACTAAGCTGACTATCGCTGTATAATACGGAGTATGAACTCTGGAGGAGAACATGAGACACAATATGCATTGAAACGATGTAGCATTAATCAATACATCTTAATCATTCCTTTAATAAAAAATTTAATTTATTTCACATCAATTGAGTCGATTGAAATGTATAATTTAACGTAGCTTTGTCTACATAGAAAAACTTTATTTTATGTGTTGAAAGGAAGCCAGAACACAATTATTATAAATTACAAATACTCAGTCAAATTTCGAAATCTGAAACTATCCACAAAAAATCACTTCAAATCCGATCCGATCCGAAGACCTAAAATATTAACCCGAATCTGACCCGATACGATCGGATCGCGTTCGGTTCGAATTCATAAATCTTTATTGCAATATATACAACACTAATGTGGTGTTCACAAAATAACGCCGTCAAAGTGTGGCCAGTGAAACTCGTGGCATTGCATGCGATAGATTCAATATTAAATTAATTTAGCTTCAACAAGACACATGGTCCACTGATTTCTGTTATTAACATGATCAAACGATATCTTTTGTTAATTAAAAATGATTTACTGCTTCATATTAAAAAAAATCAGAAAAATCGTTGATAAAAATTGCAATATGGCGGATTTGAACTGACGACCCTGATATTGAAATACCAGGGCATTAACCAATCGGCCACTACCTTACTTTTTGTTATCGGTGCTTTAACTGAAGTGGTCAACAAACCTACTGCTTCGACAACGTATTATTGAACAAAGCCGACCCACGCGCGTGTATTGAAAATCAAATTATATATAATCTGAAAATATTATGATATGATAGTATATGAGCCTATATATTTTTGATCTTTGCAATCTCAGCAAGCAGGCCTGTGATTTTCATGGCAGTCTATCAAAATACTAAGAGTTCGTTGAAAATAAAATTTTAAAAGTAAACAAAAGATATGAAAAGTTGACCTCATAGTGCTTCTTGTTATCAAATTTTCCAGAATAATAGCATCAACATTCTTTTAAAATGAAATAAAATTCTATAATAAATCGCTATACTAATTCGATATTGATATTATGTTACATCTTGTTGTCAATATTTCTACGCGCTATTTATAATACATTACAGATGTCGAATGAAAGAAAAGATGATTATGAATAAATTAATTATTTTGATAGAAAAACGAAAACAACTCATTTTGCCAGATTCGTGATATGCATTTATTCAGAATTTATTGAAACTGACGCGATGGTTTATAGAGTGGAAATGTTTAGTGCAGCTTCAAAGATATAAAATACCACAGCCGATGGTAATATTTAAATGCTCATGTTATGATGTCTGACGAAAAGGATAATTTACTATGTAGAAAATGAATCTACTTTACCATGCATTTGATCACGATATGAAATGATCATTTTTGTCAGAATTATTTCGAATAAAAGACAATCTTTATTTTATTCTTATCGGGCGTACATTCTCCTTCGATAAAATATGGTTGTTAACTTATTATTGATTGGTGTATTAACTCAGAGAACCCGCTATTATGTATTTAAATGTTGTTCGGAGATTATGCCGCTCGTATAGTTTTTATTTGGATCTCATTTGGAAAATGGTAAGTTGTATTTTAATAAATATTGTTTGCTATGATCGATTATTTCATGCAACCTTTTCGCTTTTTATTTTTGTAACACAAGGTTTGTTACACTCATCCAAACTGTATTAACTATTTAAAAATGTTTTTAAATTATGTTTTTGTGCTTTTAAATTCAAAGCAAAATTTTTGAACGCTGAAAATATTATAATTATTATTATTTATCACAAATCATACGCTCAATTCAATTTAACTTTGTTGAATTTGATATACCTGAAAAAATTAACTTTATTAAATGTTGATCAACGATAATAACAAGACATCGCTATTTTTATTCTCGAAACTGTAGTAACATACTGTGTGTTATTCGTATAGCAAGTCAACAAAATGAAATTTTAATTTTAATCGATGCCTATAATTCCTTCGTTAATTATTGAAGCAAAATCTGAAAATAAAAGCCTGCCTGCTCATAACCAAATGATTCATATTTTTATATTCACTAATAAATTATAGAAATACTTTTGTGCAATGCCTTGATTAGTTCTAAACTCTATAATTTTATACTGTAGACAGATAATCTATTCGAACTTTGAATATTTTTCGAATTGATCGAACGCCAACGTCATTTTGAAAATTCTTGAAAGTTAATTTGTTTTTATGCCCCGCGATAGATTATTCATTTCAAAACAGATTGTTTGCTCAGTGTTCTCACAAATTATATATCAAAATAGCCTTTTTAAAAGTGAAATGTTTTGTATCTCGATTTTGTGAAAAGTAATGAACGGCATTTTGTTTCATTTATAAATTAAAGACCTAAAGTCTCTTTAATTTTCATAGCGTTTGTGCAGCGCTATATGTATTGCTGATATCAACACTACATGAAATAAGTCTACGTTTCTTTGATTTCAAAACATATTTTGTTTGGCCTATTTATACTGGTAATTCAATGTAATTCAGTATTTCGTATTGTTTTAATTATCATAAAACTGATTCATTTTCAAGTTTCACTTGCTCAAACAATTTACACGCAGCTTTTAAATTCAAAGCAAAATATTTTTGTTCTGGGGATTTCAATTTGAATTCGATTTGGCTGCCCGCTAGATTATCGACCTATGAAATTTTTCAAAATCTCTGAATTTTTTAATGCAAGGATATCAAATAAATTATCAGATGAAGTATATTATTTTAAAACAACGTCATAGACCCATACTTTTCATACAACAAATTTGTTACTGTACACGGTTATCTCGACACAAATGTTTGCATAATTTCCCGACAACGGATTATCCGTATTATATCGCCAGTAAGACGTACATAAGTCGCGGACAGACACAGAAATATCGAAATATCGAAATATCGAAATATAGAAATATAGAAATATAAAAATATTGTGATATATAAACAGACAGTATTATTAATATAAGTAGATTAATAGGTGGGTTGTTCCACACCAGTTCTTGGTATAATGCTCAATGAAATTAATCAGAGCATTTATATAAAATGAGAGTCAAAAATGAAACATTCTAGATTCCCGCAACTTCAAGTTTCACACCAGAAGGTGATCATCAGGCGATTTATTTCAACTATCCTACAAAAATTCATCCCTATCCTATATGAGCTACTCAGTTTTACAGGTGACTATGCTATTGTTTATTTGATTATGTCTATTGTATAAAATTCCGGTTTTAGTTGTTACGATGTCTTTAGATTAGTGAGATAAAATTTGTTCTCATGGCGACATTTGGAAATCAATTCCGATTTTTTGTTAAGTAGGTTGTCTTTCTTGTAGGTTATAATGTGATATTTTTCGGTTAGGCATAGATAACATTTTTTTGAGGTGTTGTTGTAGGCTGCACTGATTGCTAATATTGACCAGTTGATGTTGTATGGTTTACCGTTTTCTTTAAGATTCCATATATGTTTTGAAAGTTTGCTGCTATGTTTATATTTCTTGTGCTTTAAAGTGACTTTGTGTTCTGTGTATCTTTCCTTGAATGTTCGTTCAGTGAGGCCGATGTAGGTGTGGCCTTCTAGGTTATCCGGTGTTGTTATTTTTGCTTTGTAGGCGAGGTTTGAGGCGAGACATTTTTGGTCGAGGGGGCATTCGTTCTTTTTCCTACCACAGGTTTTGTCAGTTTGCGTTTTGCTCTTTTCGCTGAGTATTTTATTTTTTCTGTTGTGTTTCTTTATTATCGTGGCCACATTTTCCATGCAACTGTAACTAACCTTGACGTTGTTGGTGTTAAAAATTTTATTTAGCTTGTTTGATTTAGGGAAATGTTTCTCTACAAGTTTTAAAATATTCCTCCCGGCATTGGTTTCGGCGCTAGCGTTGTAAGGCGGGTTGAACCAAATGATGTTCCTTTTTCTGTTTTTTCTATTTGTGTTGTCGCTGGTATTTCTAGGAGCATATGAAAGTTTAGTGTCATGGCCACTGGATTTGAGGGCTGTCTCGTATGTAAATTTAGATTTGTCGAAGGTTTCTTTGCTGCTGGAGAGGTCTGATATCCGTCGGTTGATAGCGCCTGGCAAATGTTTTATGATAGTAGGAGGGTGGTTTGATTTGGTGTTGATGTAAATTGGGTCGTCATTTGGTTTTCGGTATGGCCGATGGATTCCATTGTTCAAGTTAAAAGTTACATCTAAGAAATTGATGACTTTTAGATTTGTTGTTATTGTTATTTTTAGTCCTTGCTCTTGGAATAATTTAATAATTTGTTTTTTGTTGCGCTCTGACTGGGATCCTGATGTTTTTTGAATAGGGCGAGGCCATCGTCACGGTAAGTCCTATGTTTGTGATGCCATATTTTGCTCCAAGTTTTTCCAATATGAATAGGCCCACGAGCTCGCATATTTCTGCGCCATCGAAGCTCCCCATTGTTACGTCAAAGAGGCTGTTGTTTGCTTTCTTTCTCCAGGCTGTATTGTTATCAAATAATAGCGACTTTCTTGCGTGCATTATTATGTGTAATTCTTCGTCGGAAATGCTTACGTAGTTTTTTGTGAAAATTTTTTACAAACTTTTTACGAAATTTTTTTTGCAAAAAGTTTTTTATAAAAATTTATAGATACAGTACAGTAAAACTTGTATTCAGCAGCCAGTTATGAGGACCACTTTATGGAGAAGAAAATTCCTCGGTAGCCTACGGCCTTGGTTGTGGGGTTGAAGGCTAAACAGTCAACAATGAGAACTACGGTGCAATGCATAGGGAAAGGCCAAGAAGCTGAACAGAATATAGAAGAAATAGAATATTATTAGACATTTTTACCATCTATTTTATTAGGAAGCTCTAGGCTCACGAATCATGCTCAGAGAGCCTGGATGCAAAATGGCCGCAAAAACAAATTCTGCATGATAGCACAGCACTAGATTATGATATCTCTACTACTTACCCAGTCGTGTTTATCACTTCTCCCTTGTCAACCAGCAATCATCATGTATTTAGGTATCTAGATAACTCTGTTGTCCTTGGACCTCGGTGAAGAAATTGGTGAAGAAACTTATAAAAGTTGTCGGAAGCCACTATGCTATGTAGCTTAGGAAGTCACAGTTTAATATTTTAAAATCACAACAAGGTCACGTGGTAGAGGCACCCTATCCGTCTCCAAATCACATTACTGGTAAGGGTGATCCTGAATCTTGAATCAATATGTAGAGTAAGATGATTTTAGGCTACTAAATCTCCTGAAATCTCCCCAGTCTTTCAGATTGGAATTAGAACCGCGAAATCAGATGAGACTTCATCAAAAGGCCAGCAAGCTGCCTTTCATTTCTATCGAAACTCACTGATAAATTTTAGAATCAGATCCTAGCAAGATCTAAAAATACTATTGGATTGGATGAATTATATACTAAAAGGATAAATCAATACCAGCAGTATAACGAAGAATAGTCTTTCCTCTTTGAATTTAGGATGTTAATATTGTATGTTATTAAAGTAACACACTGATACAACTCAAGACATTAAATGTAGCGACTGGCAAAAGCAAATTTAGGTGAGTGAAAATGAGATTGCTAGGCTACTTTAGTACTAGGATGTCAGATTTAAGCATTGTCCATGAAGCATACGTCAGAGACCAAATCATTAAGACTTATTTTATTTCGGACTAACTGTAATCCATAGTGGAATCCTTGAATTTGGAACGCCGGATATTTACGCCAAAATTACGCCAAGTCAGAGTCAGCATTCAAGAATACGCCAAAAGGCCCAAATTGTGTTGAAAACTATAGAAAATTATCAAATTTCCACGCCAAAGAAATCAAATTGGCGTAAAATCAACTCAGTTCTACGCCGGATATATCCGGCGTAACATACATGGATTCCACTATGGACTGTAATTACAGTAAATTATGCACAGGCCTGCCCTCAACATGATTTCAAGTCTCTCAAGCCGCCTGCAAAAGTTTATTTTACGCAATTTTATCTCAACAATTGTTTTTCTGCCCATGAAGACGGAAAAATTCTGTTGTAGCGCCTGCGTCTGGGACAATTATTCCTCTGGCGCTCCAAGAGCTCTACCAATGCCCAGTTGAAAAGAATTGTCCTTGTGGGGAATGTAATCCCGTGCAATCTTCAGGAGTTGATAATAAATTCTGTTGACAAATAAGTGCATTCTCCGCGCAAAACCAAGTTTTCTGAATTCTTTTCAACTAGGCAACTCAATTTGGGAAATAAATATAGGGCATACGTCAGAGACCAATTAATCATTTTCAGAATATAATGTAACCTCATTCATATCACTGGGCAAAAAAAAATGGACTTATTAAGCGGGTTGTGATGTTAAATGGAGTGAAATAATTGAGTTTGACATGAACTGTTAAATTGGAAAATTACTCATACGAAGCAGGTTGATAACAACAGTAGCCTAGCGATATTAACTGAGCTACACTGTAACAGCATTGTGAAATGTTTTGTGAAATTACCTAAATATTTTCACAACACTATATAGATGTCAATTTAATAAGCAATTTTCTTAGAAAAATTGTTAGGAACAGTGCAGTACAACAGCAGCTTCCGATGATAATTGGATGAGAAAATATTGCATTCAAGAATGCTACTTCAAAGCTGTGTAGTATGCATCATAATTGTCGTTTCTTATTCAGAGAACAGTTTACATAAAAACGTTTTTTCGAAAGGACTGATGCAATATAATTTGTAACCAAGTTGGGTACCATGGATTTTAAAATAAATGTGCAATTAATCCTCAATTGAGGTGCTACAATCCAAGAAGTCCTGATTACAGGGTAAACTTTAGCCTCAAAATACCGATGGTAAACTAAATGAAACTAATTAAATGACGTGATCATCATTGTCTATGAATATCACTTTATTGCTTGATTTACTTGCTTTTGTGAAATATTATGGAAATTGAGAGACAGTTGTTTTTCTGCAACAGCTGCTCGTTGCAGTTTCACAATTTAGAATTTGCTCATGATCAGGATCTGACAAAAGATTACGGAAGGCTAGAGCAAATTCAGAAGAAAATCGATAACTCCTTGATTTATAGGCCAAAGCTCAACAAAAAATTTGTAAGGAAATGCTGAAAATGTTGTAAGATTCCAGAAAGCTAAACCTTATGTCAGAGGCTGCTCATGATTAAAAGGAGTATCATACTCGACTCCTTTTTAAACCTATCATACGCATATCGATGCACTAAAAGCCTTTTGCATCTTAATCAGACCCTGGCGATTGCTATGTCCCTTCCCCTGCAAAAAACAGTTATACTCGACTCCTTTTTAAACCTATCATACGCATATCGATGCACTAAAAGCCTTTTGCATCTTAATCAGACCCTGGCGATTGCTATGTCCCTTCCCCTGCAAAAAACAGTTCAGGAGTTCATGAACTGTTCATAAACTGTTCATAAACTTCTTAACTGTTTTTCGCAGGCTTCCTATCTCCGAGGATATATTTGTTTTGTTGATATACTTCCATAAAAAAATGTTCTTGGATATTCCATTTCAACATTGGACTTTTGTATGAGTAAATGATTTGCATTCTAATTATGTTTCTATGCTTTGTTTATGTTAGGCTGTGGAAATTACAATCTGCTCTACAAATGTACGAACATAAGTACAAGTGACTTTAAGAATTTCCTTCCTGGATTATGAATGAAAATGTGTATTGGAGAGTGCTAAATCAGATTAAATCATGGACTATAAATCATTGCTCACCTTTGGTATCAAGTTGACAAAAAGCATATGTATTTCAAAAATTCAAATGCAATCAACCAATTGACCTATATGATTTACTAAGTGATGGATCGAAGAGACACATGATGACAAGACTTTGAGTCTTTCAGTGGTGATACAAAATGATGGATGTTACAATACCAAAATTGCATTTATTCCACATTTTCAATTGTTAATTTTCTTTGCTATCCGACGTTTATCTACTATTACAGTACTAGACCAACATATTGTATTGCAAGCTGGATTTTAAAATCATTACTTCAGAATCTTGATTATCAAATTAAAGCATGGCTATGGATACTCAAATAACTTACATCCCTGAAACTTATGCTGTCAAAATCTGTGAAATTTTTCTATGGCCTATCTATATCACACAATACAATAATTGTTTATGCTGCTCTTAAGTTTATTGTAAAATAGTCTTTAAAGTATCAGACAATCATTTATATGTAAATATATCAACATTTAGAGCCGAGGTAAAATGTATTTCAAATGTCAATATTTTTATTTGTGTCTATTTTGGAGTGTCTTAATATGAGTTTAGCGTCTGATGACATATGAATGTTTGCATTTTTCCATTGTAGTAACTAATAAATTTACCTGGGCTCTTACTTCCGTAATTTACAGAAACCGGTATTGCACTGAACTCTAAAGTACATAAAAACTACATATCTGTTTTCCTGACTCCCAGCTTTGTCCATTTTATCATTCCTCCTTTGATTACAAATACTGATTACTGTTTTAAAATAATGCTATTATACTGCTTCTATATAAACAATGGACCTCATTTGACCTGTTCAACTCTTATAAGAAGTGTTTCAAAAATTGTTGAAACATGAAAACAGACAAACAATGGGGATATTATATATTGTAAACTGTATCAGTCCATGTAACTATAATGCTCAACGGTTTTTGTTTGTTTTGTATTTCATCTCAAAACATGTTTCTGAGCTGGAGAAAAACAATCATGTGTCTGTGAATGCAAAATTGCCCAAACTATTAAGGATGTCTCATGAAAATGTATGTAATTTCACGTTCATGAATCGTACATGAATTCTTTTCTCAGAGACTTCCCTGATTTGTCTTATAGAATTTCTTAATCTGAGACTAGTTTTTACAACAAACTTTAGCCAATTTGAATTAACTCGTACAACGTGTCCTCTATGTTAGGAATGTTTACAACTTTATTTTATCTGGATGGTAAGATGAACTATTATACTGGTCACTAGAAAAATTCACAATAAAAAAGACAGAAGATTAGTATCAATTATTTTGTATATTTTATTTGCTATAGGAAATACAGTGGAAATACAACATTCTTCTTCAATGGGTATTTTGATCAATTGTCAACATTTTTCTTCAAAATCACTCCAGAGTATTTATCTACACCAGATAAAGTATTCCAGCGAGTTTCAATAAGAATAATTTTCAAATGTTGCTTTTATACTCAAAAACTGTTTTGTGGGATGGGGTATATATACAGTGGACATGCACAATTCTCGTTCAATAGGTATTTCAGTCAATTGATAATATTTTACTTAAAAATCATACCAGAGTATTTATCTACATCAGATAAAGTATTCCAGCGAGTTTCAATAAAAATAATTTTCAAATGTTCTTTTTATACTCAAAAACTGTTTTGTGGGATGGGGTATATATACAGTGGACATGCACAATTCTCGTTCAATAGGTATTTCAGTCAATTGATAATATTTTACTTAAAAATCATACCAGAGTATTTATCTACATCAGATAAAGTATTCCAGCGAGTTTCAATAAAAATAATTTTCAAATGTTCTTTTTATACTCAAAAACTGTTTTGTGGGATAGGGTATATACAGTGGATATGCACAATTCTCGGTCAATAGGTATTTCAGTCAATTGATAATATTTTACTTAAAAATCATACCAGAGTATTTATCTACATCAGATAAAGTATTCCAGCGAGTTTCAATAAAAATAATTTTCAAATGTTGTTTTTATACTCAAAAACTGTTTTGTGGGATGGGGTATATACAGTGGACATGCACAATTCCCGTTCAATAGGTATTTCAGTCAATTGATAATATTTTACTTAAAAATCACTCCAGAGTATTTATCTACACCAGATAAAGTATTCCAGCGAGTTTCAATAAAAATAATTTTCAAATGTTCTTTTTATACTCAAAAACTGTTTTGTGGGATAGGGTATATACAGTGGATATGCACAATTCTCGTTCAATAGGTATTTCAGTCAATTGATAATATTTTACTTAAAAATCATACCAGAGTATTTATCTACACCAGATAAAGTATTCCAGTTAGTTTCAATAAAAATAATTTTGAAATGTTGTTTTTATACTCAAAAACTGTTTTGTGGGATGGGGTATATACAGTGGACATGCACAATTCTCGTTCAATAGGTATTTCAGTCAATTGTTAATATTTTATTAAAAATCATACCAGAGTATTTATCTACATCAGATAAAGTATTCCAGCGAGTTTCAATAAAAATAATTTTCAAATGTTCTTTTTATACTCAAAAACTGTTTTGTGGGATAGGGTATATACAGTGGATATGCACAATTCTCGTTCAATAGGTATTTCAGTCAATTGATAATATTTTACTTAAAAATCATACCAGAGTATTTATCTACACCAGATAAAGTATTCCAGTTAGTTTCAATAAAAATAATTTTGAAATGTTGTTTTTATACTCAAAAACTGTTTTGTGGGATGGGGTATATACAGTGGACGTGCACAATTCTCGTTCAATAGGTATTTCAGTCAATTGATAATATTTTACTTAAAAATCATACCAGAGTATTTATCTACACCAGATAAAGTATTCCAGTTAGTTTCAATAAAAATAATTTTGAAATGTTGTTTTTATACTCAAAAACTGTTTTGTGGGATGGGGTATATACAGTGGACATGCACAATTCTCGTTCAATAGGTATTTCAGTCAATTGATAATATTTTACTTAAAAATCATACCAGAGTATTTATCTACACCAGATAAAGTATTCCAGTTAGTTTCAATAAAAATAATTTTGAAATGTTGTTTTTATACTCAAAAACTGTTTTGTGGGATGGGGTATATACAGTGGACATGCACAATTCTCGTTCAATAGCTATTTCAGTCATTTGTTTATAGAAAATCACATCAGGAGATGTAAGAACATCAGAGAAAGAGTTCCTAAGAATTTTAGCGAACATTTACTTCAAAGGTTAAACTAACGCATTCTTGCTTTGGGGGATTTTGCATAGATGTCAATAGTTGATGAGGAATGGTTTTAATGCAGTAAAAGTCATCAAATATTGCATAGTAAACCCATTTAGTAGCATGTTGTTAACCTTAAGAAAGAAATCATATCAAGAGGCATTCAGGCGTTTAACAGTAACAGTTTTAAGAGGAGATTATCATTGAAACTAAATTCTTCAAGAGGCAATGTTACTGTCTCTATGACGTAAATTGAGTTATCTCGATACATTGACTTATAGCACAGATATATGACCTACCTATTGCAGAGTCGCAAGTTGGAACAAACACAATCAATCACAAAATCTAACGCATATTCAATATAAAGCTATTATCATATGTATAATAGATTTCTAAACATTTCTAGAGCATAATCAATGTTACATTAGTTACAGTCTTATATAATCCCAACTTTATTCCAACTGAGTTTGTTGTACAAATTTAAAGTATTTGTAAATTTGTAGGCGGCATACAATTTATAGCTAATGTTACAATCTCCAACAGTCTGTTTACAGATGTAAAATGATCATGATAAATTTACAGGTGTTGCCATGTAAACACAGTCTGAGGTGTATTTGGTTTCTTCAAGTTTTGCTCAAGTACAAATCAAATTGGTCATATTCTTGGTTAATGGTAACTTATGTAAATTAACCATCTTTTTATGGTGGTCATTACTTTAGCAATATTCCAAACAGTTCATTACAAAGTGTTATAATATAGTTATTGGAACTAGTGATGTCCTTCATTCCAATGTGGTGTAAACAATGGTTTCAGCATTAGTTTGCCATATTGCTATTGTTCAACATCATAGAGTAAACAGATACAGATGATAAATCATATGGTCTCAGTTTATGAAATAACGTGATTTGTGCAATTTGAATATCTGGCAACTTGTTCATGCCGATTGGACATAATAGCTTTGGAATAACCAATCCCATCGTGCATTACACAGAAACGACCTCTGGCACGAAGCTATTTGTCCTCATATCCTATAAAAGATTGGATAACAAGAAGTTAATATATCGAGTAAGAAGCATGTCATATTTAAAAGACCATGAAAAAGAAATGTCATACAGGATATTAGCAAAAGCATTAATCCAGAACTAGTAAAATTTTTAAAAAGTATTTCTAAAATCTTCAAAATGTAGATGGGATGACATTGTTTTGACAAATAGTTGGTTAATTAGTAACACAGTTTTAAATGCTATAGTTTGAATGCAACTACTTTCAGATTATTGCCAGCAAGTGTTAACTTGTTTGTTATACAAATGCATGTTTGGCAATTAATTGATTATAGAAGCTCTACCGGTAGACAACTTGGTATATGTGTCTACTTGTCAAATACAGTAATGGTTAAAACTTTAGTGGTTCAGTTACCACACTATTTTCAACAGTTTAAATAATCCAGCAAATCTAGCTAGCTAATTTTGTAAACAAGCTGATTAAAAAGTAGGTCCTATAATATGAGAAATAATTTTTCAAAACAGTTAAAGTGGCATGACCAGTATATAGGACTAACTTTATTCGCTTTTTTCTCTATCTACTTGTGTAAAAACAGTATATCTTTAGAACTTGATATGAAATAAGCAGCCATTCAGACAAAGAAGCAAACCATAACATAACACAACTGATCTATTTAAAGCAAAGCAGCAATCATTGGTAATATCATGAGATGATCCTGACCAGTTGGTCAAGGCTGAAGTAAACTTGTAGTGAAGCATAATACAATATAGCATATCAGACACTGGAGCTGTTTCCATTTATTGCATGGCTGCTTTATCATTCCTTTCTAAGTAGCTTTATAGCCTATATAATAGATCTGATTGCAGAAGTAAAATCTTGCAACGATATACTAATGAAGTCAATACATCGGTAGGCCTAGTCTGTGAACTAAATTTTGAATTATTTTGATTGGTGTAGACAATATAAATAGCCTAGTATTTTGATAATTTTTTCGTTTCAATGAGCATCTACCTAACATCATTGGTCATGAACCAGTATTTTTGATTTAAAGTTATTAGATGTATCTATAGGTGTAAGCAGTCTGGCCTATTAAGGTTGATATGTGTGTGTGGAGTAAATATGGTCTGAGCTGTGTTATCCATGTAACTGTTGGCTCAAATTATAATAATTTCAATATTGGAAAGAATGCCGTTTGCAGGCAAGATATTAAACGCAGATTCGCTTTTGCTGATGAAACCCTACCTAGATGCATTTTTAATATCATGTCAAATTTATATAGAATCAAATCACTTCAGCATACTTGTTGAATGTCCATGCCAAAAGAGCTTGCATGTCTGTTTTGGCTGCACATACAAATATTCCAAAATTTATTTTTTTGAGAGAAACACAGAAATGTAGGCCTAAAGGTGTGTAGTCAATAGTCATGGACTCACTATCATATCTGTTTTAATTTATTGAAATTGAGACGCGCAATCATTTTCGTGGCTGAAATTCAAACCACGAATTTCATAATTTTATCCGTATTTTATAAGAACATGACATAATTTCCATGATTATTTAGATGTTATATCCAAAATTTGCCAACATATGTGATCCATCCGACGTCCGTGCAAAATTACACCAGAATTTGGCTTTCAGCCGCGCATTTTCAGAGCAATAATACCACCTTGGCCGCGCACAATGCAACCTTTCCAATCTGGAACACTGCGATTGGGACATTGAGCACAGCAACGAACACTGCGACCAGATTGGAAGAATGCTGTTTGCAGGCAAGATCTTGGCTGCGCAATCACTTCTGCTGCAGGCATTTCGTAATTTTATCCATGTTTTACAAGAAAATGTCAACATTTCCATGATTATTTACATTTTATATCAAAACCTTTCTTAAATGTAAAGGCCTAATTAATCCACCCACGCAAAATTGCACCAGAATTTGGCTATGCTGTCTGATAGCAAATAATCGTGCAGTGTACGAGGAAATTACTGAGACAGACCATATAGCAAGATGAAAAGCTAGGACTAATAATTTAATTGATAGCTCATGGTCAATTGGTCATGATTGATCATTTGATCATGACATATTTACGTTATTATCGGGCATATGTTATCCAAAATAGCTGTGTTTATCCTCATAATAGAACGTTCAATTACAATAACCCGAATAAAAGAAGACTTACCTTTGGATGGATAGAGTGTATTATTCCAATCCAATAGTATTTTTAGATCTTGCTAGGATCTGATTCTAAAATTTATCAGTGAGTTTCGATAGAAATGAAAGGCAGCTTGCTGGCCTTTTGATGAAGTCTCATCTGATTTCGCGGTTCTAATTCCAATCTGAAAGACTGGGGAGATTTCAGGAGATTTAGTAGCCTAAAATCATCTTACTCTACATATTGATTCAAGATTCAGGATCACCCTTACCAGTAATGTGATTTGGAGACGGATAGGGTGGGTAGAGGGGCTATCAAATAGTCCCAGCCCCCTTCATAGCTCCCATAATGCACTCTGTGGTCACTATTCTAGTTGATTTCCAAGAATTAACATTTTGTTTGTTTTAAGAATTGAAATGTTATGTTGTTAATGAAGTTGTTTACAAATTTGAAACTAATATTTCCATCAAGATATGCTGCTTCAAGATTTTGGTAGAAATTTTATTATGTGAAAAAAGGTGGTGTACTGACGTTAGTTTTCTGCATCGTAAAAATGACCGACAAAGATAAAATAGAGATGACAGTGAAGTCAGTGATGGAGCCTAGAAGGTATCAACTTGAGATATTTGAACTTTGCAGAAAGGAAAATTGCTTAGTCTGTTTAAAAACGGGCGCTGGAAAGACTTTCATAGCTGTAATGTTGATCAAAGACAAAGCACAAGAAATCAAAGGGGAGTATGGTGATAATTCTGACTGGAAAAGGACAATATTCTTAGTGCCGTCAGGTATGCTAGAATGTCAGTACTTAAATCAGCTCATTTCATGTCACGTGCCCATGGATGGCTTTAACGGAATTTACTATAGTCTAGTCAATCAATGGATGATAGCCATCGGGGTTGAACCCCGGGGGGTAACTCAACTATGACGGCTATACGGGGTGTGCCACTTTTTTTGGGTCCATATTCCAGCTGAGAAAAAACTTTTTGGGTATGAGATTTCAAATTTTGGAGCTATTTGGGTATCCTATTTTGACTTTTTAAAGAATTTTTGAAAAAATTTTCCATCATTTTTGTGTATTTACTTGAAATCAACCATCCTGCTAGAACTTTTTGGCTAGCATCAACAGAATTTTTGGAACTTTTTCGGTACTTTACCTTTTTCCAAAGTGGCACCCCCGTCCCTGAAGAGCTGGAGTTACCCCCGGGGGTTGAAGCTTGATGAATGGATCGAATCACCATTGTGATCCCGATTGTGATGACCTCCAAACCACATGCTACTGGCTGTCAAAATATATTTTCTTGCATTACTTCATTGTTTAAAAATGCAGTGAACTTGATTCTAAAATTTGTTTTATATTAGAAAAGTGTTACAACCCATTTGCCATGTTTGTATTATTATTTACTAATATGATTTATTTGAAATTTATGTTTTATATTCTTGCACACAGAGATTATATTCACAATTATAAAGTGAAATAATCCATTCTCTATATCGCGGAAGGTAATACTTGAATACTAGGATGTATCGAATGCATAAAAACTGATAATTCACCTCTCTATAGTGACCACCTCTCTGCAGTGGCCATTTCAGTGATTTTTTAAAGCCATTATTCTACTGAATTAACCCTATATAAATGTCACTTGTCTATGCCTCTGCAAGAACAGTCTAGGATCTGTTACTGAGGAGATTGTTTGTTTAATGTAGGCTATACAGTCTTCAATGTTTTCCTTTCACATAAGAGAAATCAGGGGAAACTCTATCAAAAGATTATTATACTGGGCAAAACAGCTACCTGACGTGGAGGTATGCAGATTACATAAGTTAAATTACTGCTGAGACATTTAACCAATCGAATTTCTCTATTTTGTTTGATTTCCACATTGCCTTGTTTGTGGATGACGAAGGTTTAATAATTGATAAACATTCTATTATGTTTGCTCAAAAATATTCAAAATACAGCATCTTTTACAAAGTCAATTACTTGATCTAAAATACTAATGCTTACCTCAATTCTATCAGCGGGCGACCATTTTGAGTTTTCTTGATTTTTTTCTTGATGAGATATTCTGATTTTGATTCATAGTCCCACTTGTCAGCCAACAAGCAGAGGTTGTTGAAAAGCTAACTCCGTTGCGTGTTAAAGGTTTCACTGGTGATATGAATGTTGACTCTTGGGATAGAAACATTTGGAAATCTCATTTCAACTCATTAGACGTCCTCGTTATGACTCCTCAAATTCTACTTAATTTATTATTATGTGCATACATTTCGAAATCAAACATAAATCTGTTAATATTTGACGAGTGTCATAATGCTGTCAAGAATCACCCGTATTGTCAAATCATGGATTTCAAGTCAAAGGATCCACCACACATCCTTGGTCTCTCTGCATCAATGGTGAATCGTGTCATAGGCGGTAATAAACTTGATGCCGTTGATGAGTTATTAGAAGAGGAGCTACAATCGTATGAGACTTTATTTAATGCACGATGCGTTACGTGTAATGATAGTAATGAAGTGTTGGATTACACAGGCAAACCTGTCGAACATATTTTATGTTACAATAGTGCCGCTAATTTGAATGAAATGGATCAGAAACTGGCTACTTTGCATGAAGAAGTAACTAAAAAGCTAGGCAACGTAATGATTATAGGTAAGATGGGCATAAATGAACCCCAAAACAAGACAGTTTTATGAATTGTTCCTGGACTCTTTTTCGCAAGGGTAGGCCTACTGGGCAGCAGAGGTGTACGGAGTCAGAATTTTCAGACTCCGAATCCCAAAAAAGTCATTATAGAAGCGTCTGACTCAGACTCCGGCTCCAAAATATTTCAAACAAACTCCTATGAAAAGTCCGAAAACGAATTAATTTATTAACTCAACATTAAGAAAACAAAAAAGTACAAAATAAATTAACATCAACTGAAATATGTAGCCATTCCGACCTTTCTGTTGAAATATCCAGACACTTTTTAACTTTGCAATGTTCATTAAGAAATTACCAGCAGTGCATTCTAGACGCCAACCCCGACTCCTGCTCCTGTCTGGAAAAAATTCACTCCAGTCCGGCTCCTGTTTACAAATAAAATCAGGCGGGAATCCAAGGAGGAGGGAGCAAAGGGTTCTCAAGCACTGATCCAAGGAGGAGGGGCAAAGGCCAAAGGGTTCTCAAACACTGATCCAAGGAGATGGGCAAAGGGTTCTCAAGCACCGATCCAAGGAGGAGGGGGATGTGATTCTTAAATTTATCTTCCAATCAGCACAAGTCTCAATTTCGAAGTTTTTGTAAGGGACGTGGCTCCACTCCTTCATTCTCCCCTTACAGCCCTAGCCAGGCTTTCAGCTGGATCCGTCCCCGATTAAAATTACTTATCCCCAAAAGAATGACCTACCTTTATACAGAACATATGGCAAAACAATAGTTTTCAGCTACATCAATAATTGCAAAGCGGCAACCAACTGAAAAATTGATTGGTAATACAGTTACCAAAAATAGTAATGATTATTGATATGATACATTTTCTGAAAAATAATTGATTACAGGTCAAAAGTACTGAAGAACTAATTAATTGCAGTAATTAATTATTTTACTAGCAATTATTTACATCCCTGACTACGTATGCTTGTTGTTAATTGATATCATCATCATCATCATCATCCATTTATTCAGGACTTGACTTGAATAAGCTAAAAAAAATTTTTCACAAGACTGGCTTATAAATATATATATATATATATATGTAATAGCTCTACAATTTTATAACATATATTCTACAGGATAGATATTGCAACTACGATTTGATTTAACTAAAATATATTATTCCGAGTAAATGCTTCCCAATTAGACATTTGAAAGTTGGCATGTTCAATACTTCCTTCATTGTAGATAGTATATCGTTTAATCATCTAGATAAACTCTGAATGTGATTCATCAGTAAATTAACTTTCTTTATCTCATTTGTTCTATTTACAGAGGGAAACTTTGATATGCTAAAGCAAGCAAAATCTGTATGCCGTCAGTTACTTAGAATCTTTGAAGACACTGGCGTAATCGGCATGTATATTGCTGCAAACAAGTTTAAAAGCAGAATAGGTATTGTTTGATTAGTATTTGAAGCACATTGAGTATGTTTACATTTTCAAGCAATGTACAGAACCTGTCAACACTATCTTATCAAACGCGTTCTTGAAATTGATTTGATCAGAAATTTCAAAAAATACAATTTTACAATTTGTTCAACATAGCAATAATATTTCGATTGCTTCATGCAATCATTTTCAAGTTGAATTGCTACAGTTTATGGGACTATAAGCCGCTATATGAGTTAATACATCTTGTACACTCTACTCAGCAACTTTAAATAGTAATTCAGAATCCACTGTAACATTCCCTGCGAAAATATGTTCATGAACTTTCAGGCAATTTCACATTCATGAACTCTTTGTTACTGTTCATGAAATGTTCATTATGAACCCACAAAAAGTGTTAATGAAATGTTCATGATTTCATCAATTTTTAATCACAGGGGATTGATCAAAACTTAATCAATATTACTTTATTGTTAACATTAACATTTAATATTTAATTGTACAGTATCAAATTCAACCGAACTTGACTCACAGCAGGATCATATAGCAGTTCAACAACCCACATTCAACATTTAATTTTAATCAGACAGTAATCTAGCAAGTGGAAGTCAAATGTCTCAATCTCATTGACACTTGAGACTTGATTTTTGATTTCTTAGAACTCTAATCTTTAAAAAGGACTTAACAATTAAGACTTGATCTTTGATTTCTGATTCTTGCAGGAGCCCAGATTAATCAGTTTCAAAATGACGATGAGTTGATTTGGTTAAAGCTTGTTGTGTCATTATTAGATCATGTAATTGGATTATATGAGATATTTGCCATTGAAATGTTTGGTGCGATTAAAGATGTGCCGTATCGTCAACCATACATATCAGATAAAGTGTATGTCTTTGTTAATCAATTAGTTGATTGGGTGAAAGAGGGTAAGTTATCAAATCTTGCATTTGATGCTCTTTCTGTGTTTCAGTCTACCAGAATGGTACAGAGGGAATTGCATTGTGAGTAGCTGCAGTGCATCGTTGCGTATTAACAATTGCGGCCTTTCTGCCATGAAGTATGTTGAAAGTGATCTTCAGTGTTGCGCCCAAAATCAATATATTCTCATTCAACATCATTGTTCTCAGTGAAAAGAATCACTAATCTAGAAATAGAAGAGTCGAACGGGCACAATGTTGATTGTTATATATTGAGATCAATAACCTCACTTCACAACCTACCAAATATTTGTTGAAATAAATATTGAAAACCACACAGTGACACAATAAAGACTCAAAGCTTCTTATGAGGTCTGTACTATCGTTAGAGATGCAACATGTGTTTGAGTAACTAAAACTAGAGTTTCATAATCAATTTGAATATGTAAATAGGTTTAATAATTTAAGTTTCACTTTATTGATTTCTAGATTTGTCTTGTTTGTGTTTTGTGAAAATGAGATGCAAAGCTGTTGTGCTGAGTGATTTATTAAACGCTATGAACTTAAAGCGAAAGAAAGATGCCACTCCAATCTATTCCAATTATATCTTGGGACATGCCACCGACATGAAGATTGAGCTGACTGACATCTCCATGAAGGCGTCAAGGCAAAGAAAGATTGTCACTGAGTTTTCTTTATCAAAATTTGCAGTTTTGTTTTCAACTAGTGTCATAGAAGAAGGAATTGACATCAAACGTTGTAATTTGGTTATTCGTTATGACGGCTTAACACAATATCGTGAGTATATTCAAAGTAAAGGCAGAGCAAGAAGGAAGGACTCCACTTTTTTAATGTTTTCATCCGAAATCGATCAAGATCAATCAAAAAATAACTTGAAGGTATGCAATGAATGATAGATAGATAAATTTGTTTGGTCAAATAAGATAAAAAAGTTTCAAGTGTTGATATCAGAGAACTTAAACACAAGTCTGCCGTGCAGTAACTCTTTTGTAAAATATAATGTATGTTCACTAGTTTTAAGTAAATTTAACTTTAAATATTTGACTGATTAGATCAATTTTCTCCTATAATTCTTCATGTCTTTATCATATTTTGCCTTTCTTCGAATCACAGATCCAGAGTTCACTTTCAAACTACTGTACTTTCAATTCTTTTGAACGTTGCTTGTGAAGTAACAAAATGGTCAGTTGACAAACTCAATGACGTAAAGAAGGAGAATTCCTTGAATTATCATATTCCGATTATCCTCTAACATGATTTGTTTTGGCTTGAGTGATTCCAACACGGGTTACAATTAGTTTTACTCTAGTTTTACAATTACAGTATTAATACATTATTACATTGTTGGAATGGTAAAAACACTTGGAACTGTTTCATATCCCTTCTTTTAATATCAACGCAGCATAAAATTAACTCTATTATTACATTCTCCATACATTACTCGACAGCTTTTTATTTGTAGCAGAGGGGTTGAAACAAATTTCAAATTACATGGATTAAATGTATCAAAACTACGTGGGATTTTTTTATTGTTCATCTTGCAATAACAATATAAGCCAGCCAGCTATTATGAAATGCACATGAATTGGCCACTATAGACAGTAGAACAAATCAAAACCACTATTTTGGTCATTATTGCCATTGGAATTTGGAATGGTGACAAAAGCTTCAATCTTGCTGGTTTGTAGATACAGTAGAAACGGTCTATAGCGGTACCCCTCAGAAACTTCCAAAAAGTTGTTATATGCCATGTGCTGTTTAGCCAATTATTTTTGAGAAGAAAAATACCAAATTTCACCAGGAACGCTAGTTAAGTTCAGTACGCTATAAACAGTTTCTACTTTGAATAAAACATTAAGTGTTAGCATGTTTGAATGTATTGTGTATTTGTCTTTCATCCGTTGCAGGTAATGCATAAAATGGAAGAATCTCTTGCTAAAACATGTTTGAAGAGAGATATCTCACAGCTAGATGACTACCAACCAGATTATGATATAGAACCTTACATTCCATTCGATGAAGAAAGTGGCCCAAGAATTACACAATACTCAAGCATTAGCCAGCTAAATAAGTTAGTAAAGTGCTCTTACTAATATCAGTGATTGTTTATATCAACTACAATGGACATTCCCTGTATACAGTGGCCATTCCCTAGATCTGTATCAAATTTTTGTGATTTCTTTGAGCCATACTTTTATAGTGCATGAGACAGCATGTAAGCAAAAAACAAGAAGGCATCAGAAAGTCACAAGCTGCCTCAGCAAGTGATTTTTGCCTTTAAATTTTCTGTTGGAATGACTCAAATGACCCCCACAAAGCTATGACTCATCTTATAGAATATGTGCAGTAATTGCTTTGTATTATAACTAACACATTTTAAATAAACAAAAATAAACAAACAAATTAAAAATAACATGTTTTGAAACGTTTATGTGACTTTCTCTTACACAAAAGTTGACATTTTTGCAACTCTGGTTTAATTTGTATCTCTACTCCAATCAGATTAATTGAGTCAATTCAATTATTTTATTGTTCTGTTTCAGCTATTGCAGTGTCATAATGAGAGCATCTAACTATCCTCCTCGGTTCGAATTTGAAAAAGTGGATGAAAAAGGTTCTCAAATCACTTTCACGTGTACCGTTATTTTACCTGTCAACTGTCCTCTGAAAGAAACCATTGTAGTAAGTGCAGTAACAGCCCCGTCCAATCAAGTGACAGTTACTGTTTGCCTACGTTCAACATGGTAACTAATAATAATAATGCATTTATATTGCGTTTAAAACAGAATAAAACAGGAACTGAAAGGTTTTTGCTATCAAAGGAATTTAAGGAAGTTATGTGAACTAATTTTAACGCATATTTTGAATGCAAACAAAATTAAAGCAACGAACATAAAATCAAAATATGGCATAATAATATCCAAATGTATATGCTAAAATTGTCCAATTAAAACAGCATTTAATATGCCAAATAATTTAGACAGTTCATGAAAAAGTTCATGAAAAACAACTAGGGATGCACCGAAACGTCGTTTCGGCCGTTACCGAAATAATACAGTTTTGGTTTTTATAGCCGAAATTCCGGCTGAAATTTCGGTTTTATTTCGGCCGATTTTTGTCCCCTTGTTTTGAATATTTCAAACTAAATCCGAGTTAAAATCATTATGTGTTCCATTGGAATGCAAAAAGTTTGTGAAAACAAAGTAAGTAACTAGCTGCCTAGCAACACAAGATAGTAATGATGCTTTTCCTGGTGATTTTTAGATCATGTGTTTAGATCATGCCATGACAAGCAATTTTATTTCTCCTCGATCTACTCCAGTATTATCAGAGCTTCCAACCCTCCCGATCCCATCGGGAGAATCCCGCTTTCGAAAGCAAACTCCCGTTCTCCCGATTGCTCCCAAATTCTCCCGATAATTCACGTGTTTGTTATTCACAAAATAAATCGTATAATAAAGTCTTTTTTTGTCCAGCATATTTCAAGATTATGTCCTAAATAATATAAATTTGTGTAACAAAATATTTTGTACGCTTTTTCTATTCAGTTTAGACTTTGAAATTATCGAATCAAGGCTTGGAATACCTTACGATATTTCATTACGTTCTTCTCCGTTTTTAGCAGCCATTTTGAATGTCCTTGAAGCCCTGGTGACTACTCCATGTGACTAATTAAATCCCTTTTTGTTTTCAAAGTCATTCGACTAAGTGAATTTCTGGGTGACTATTTTTGCTAAAATTCGAACAGATTGCAGCATTAGCTGTCATTTAGGCATAACTGCTCAAAAATTTTCCCGGGGGGGGGGGCATGCCTCAGGACCCCCCTAGCGGAGGATGCCTTCGGCACCCAAGCCTCCCTACTTCGAGACTCCAAAGGTTGGAAGCTCTGGTATTATTTTCTTTTGCCTTATGAGAAAGAAATCCATTATGAATAACATTTGTTTTCACTGAGAACAATAAATAAACAATTGAACTAATCCACCTATTTCTTCACATCATTGATTTAACCTTATTGGAGAGAAAACAATACTCTAAATCTTATATGTAAGTCAAAAATAAATACATCGAAACATAATTTCACGAAAACAATCATGGCCGAAATTTTTGAGCACATGGTCAGGTGAATTTTTGAAAGCGACGATGACTTGAAAATGAGGCAAAACTTGATGATGGCTGCGATCTGCGAAAATCCTTGTTATTATCCTATCAAAGACTTCATGGTGCATTGAAAGTAATATAGAATCAAATATTATCTTGATTTAGATAACCAAATATGATTATTGGCTACATTTTACTTGTTCCAAAAAACTGGCCAGAATAACCGAAACAGCCGAAATTGAAGGTCAAATTTCGGCCGAACCGAAATTTCGGCCAAGAGGCCGAAAAACCGGAAATATTTCGGCCCCACCGAGTTTCGGTGCATCCCTAAAAACAACCCATTTAACGTTCATAAATTGTTTATAAGATGTTCATGAACAGTACATGAAGTTTCGTAAAGTACATGAACTATCCATGTACAGTTCAGGAGATTCATGAACAGTTGAAGAGGTTCATGAAAATTTCAGGAAATTCATGACTTGTTCATGAACTGTTTAGAAGGTGTTCATGAACAGGTTATGAATTCTTGTACAGCTCATGAACAGTTCATGAACTTCCTGAAATTTTAATGAACCCCTTCAACGGCTCACAAACTTCCTGAACAGTTCATGACTGTTTATGAACTATAAGATTAAGCAAATTTTTTCGCAGGGGTAATTGTTGGTGTCGTGTTTTGATATTTGGGATTAAGTGTTCAACTTATTTTATGTTCCATAAATGACTTAACAGACTGCTGCTACATTTGCACTATTCAATCAAATGTCTCATTCATCACCTTTAGGGTGATAGTATGGCAAACCGTGACCTAGCAAAGCAATCCGCTGCATTACTAGCCTGCAAATTGCTGCATTCAATCGGGGAGTTGAATGAACATCTGTTACCTCACAGACCAGATAACTTGACAGATGACCGAGATGCTGATGATGTCAATGACGAGATAAACGGTATTCCAATACCAGGAACACAAAAAAGAACTCGCTTGTATGATGAATGGGTGAGCATGGATATTTCTCTCTTTTCAATGTTTTCATGCTGTGTACTCACATATATAGCGATGTTCAAGGGGTCATGACCAGCAGAAATCATCATTGTAGACCCCTTGGACTTCTTCTAAGGGCTCTGGCTTCATATTTGAGGTATTTTACACTGGAAATTATATCGGCACTGGTAAATTATATTAGAAGGTAATAAATTATATTGAAGCTATAAGAGAAAATACTGTTTGATTTAGATGTATTACTATACTTTAAAACTATAAATAATTTGATAGGTACTGAAACATTGAATACTGGTTCATATGTCCAGTGTTGATAATATATACATGCATTGGCATGAATCCGGGAATCTGCTAGGAGAGATGTCATCAAGTTCACCCCTAGTTCGCTTTCAAACGTTCAGACCTTGTTTCAAACTTTTGTTCTTCCTGTTTCCTGTATTCCAAACCTGTCCAATTTTTCCTCCTTTTTAGGAGGTTCAATGGTGATAATCCTCTTGAATCCGTCTGTGTGGAATAGATTCTAGATTGAATCCGTCTGTGTGGAATAGATTCTAGATTGAATCCGTCTGTGTGGAATAGATTCTAGATTGAATCCGTCTGTGTGGAATAGATTCTAGATTGAATCCGTCTGTGTGGAATAGATTCTAGATTGAATCCGTCTGTGTGGAATAGATTCTAGATTGAATCCGTCTGTGTGGAATAGATTCTAGATTGAATCCGTCTGTGTGGAATAGATTCTAGATTGAATCCGTCTGTGTGGAATAGATTCTAGATTGAATCCGTCTGTGTGGAATAGATTCTAGATTGAATCCGTCTGTGTGGAATAGATTCTAGATTGAATCCGTCTGTGTGGAATAGATTCTAGATTGAATCCGTCTGTGTGGAATAGATTCTAGATTGAATCCGTCTGTGTGGAATAGATTCTAGATTGAATCCGTCTGTGTGGATTCTACTGGAAAAGTAGTTTTCAAAGTTTGATTGATTCTGTTGTATATTGCATCTATTTGCGACACTATTCACATTTTTATCAAACTAATTTAAGATAATATTGCATATTGAAAGGTTTGAATATTTAAATCAAAAATAAATGAGCAGCAGAAATAGACTCTTTAAGACAGCGATACCTCCGTCATTTCCTATCGGATGGGCTTCAAACTTTTGCCAATCAATTTTTGCAGTTGATATATAACAGAAACAATCATTACCTTGAAAAATACTTTTTCATCAGAAGAGAATCCTCCATTGTAATAATTTACTGTTTTGCAGATACCAAAGTGCTTGTATATGGATTTGAAATGCAGTTCAGTTTTTGTTTATCGCATAAAAATGCATCTGAATGAGAATTCAGAGAGTACAAGAAGGTTACCATGGAGACAGAAGAAACTCAACTGTTTTGCAATTCTTTCAGATGAGGAAATGCCACAGGTGAGATAAGCGTTTCAGTATATATCATACAGTAAAGCCTGTTATAGCAGTCACCTCTATGCAGTGACCACCTGTCTTTATTGGTCACCCTTGCAATGTCTATAATAGTACGTTCAACCCTGTATATAAAGGCTAGCTGTCCATGGTGATCAATTTATCTACCTCTCGTAGCTTGCTGTTATATATGTAGGTTTCACTTTATAATACAAATGATGCAATTGCTATGACTACCGTGTGTGTGTTTGTAGATCCCATTGTACCCAGTCTTCAACAAAGATGGCGTGGTCACAGCTGAATTTATCCAACCAACAAAAAAGAAGGTCAAACTCAGTCCAAAAGAATTTGAGTTAATCGAATGCTTCCATGATGCTGTCTTTCAAAAGTTTGCTAGTGCGCATTTGGTATGTTCATATTTTAAGCGACAATCAGTGAGATTCAACCCACTTATTGCTGCCTTGTATCCCATTGCATCATCATGGCAAATTGATTTTATGTTCATGAAATCAATTGTTTCTGGGACGTCCCATAAAACGTTTGATCATCTTGAATTTGATGACTATACTAAAGCACAATGGCAGCAGCGTTATAAAGATGCAATTGTTAGTACTCCATACCGACAAACTCCAATGAATTATTTGATAACAGAAGTTGATTTTGCTCTAAACCCATCATGTCCGTTAGATTGCAATAACAAAGAAACATTTGTTGAATATTACAAAAGAAGTTATAAATGTGATATCCATGACAACCAGCCCTTATTACATTCCGTCTATGCGCCTTCAGATACTCGATTTCTTTGTCCAAGCAAAGACAACAACGAGATGGTATCTAAAGGGCGCTCTCGTAAACGCAGAACGGAATACCTAATACCCCAACTGTGCCCTCTTGACGAGTATCCTGCATCATTATACGTGCAAGCAATATGCCTCCCATCGATACTATTCCGCTTAAAAGCAGTCATTAATGCGTTAGAATTACGGCAAATGATTGCATCGGGGATGGCAAGAACAATCTCTTTGACATGTCCTTTGAATTTAGATCAGCTGTTTTACTCCAGCATGAACACTAAACAAGACAATGAGAATGAAAATGAAAATGAGAATCAAAACAGGATGACAGAATCCTGTGATAAGTTTGCTGACGTTCTTAGAGAAAAGTTCCATAATAAGAAAAGTATTTCATCCTGTCCTATCACGCTTGAATCGGTGATGTGTGGAATGACAAGCAGATCTGCCCAAGCTGGTTATGATAGTGAATGCTTGGAGGTGTTGGGTGACTCTTTCCTTAAGCAAGCGGTTACAATCTATCTCTACACAGCAACGCCATCAAACAATGAATTCTACTTATCAAAGTCAAGAATGGCAATGATAAGAAACAAGACACTGTGGAAAAACGCCTGTGATAATCGCATTCCGCCTTTCATCATTGATAATAATTTATATGCGGAGATGGGATCACACGATGAAGATGGTGCGCCATTGAAATCATCACAAATCTATAAATATCGATGGCTACTGCCTGGTTATATAGATACAACGGATGAACATTATAAAAGTAATATGACGTATATTCCAAAACAAGAATTAAGTGATAAAAAGATAGCTGATTGTGTAGAAGCGTTGATTGGTGCTGCGTTGATTGATGGTGACGCATTAGATGCAATGGCATTTATGAAATGGATGAAACTAGACACATTTCATAATAAGAATGATCCATTTACCATGGAATCATCTTATGCAAACTATCCCCTGCCCCCGTCAGCTGCTTTCAATTGTGAACTAAACAATGCCAAAGTAAGGGATATTTTTGAGCAGCAGAAGTTAACAATCCTTGAAGAACAAATTGGCTATAAGTTCAAAGATAAATCTTATTTAATACAAGCAATGACGCATCCATCGTACTATCATAATAATATTACAATTAGCTATGAACAATTGGAATTTCTCGGTGATGCTTTGTTAGATTTTCTCGTCTCTTATTTCATTGTTAATTACTATGGTCATGTTCTACCTGGTAGACTAACTGATCTGCGCCAGGCACTTGTTAATAACAACACATTCGGTTTGTTAGCCATTCAAAATCGCTTTAATAAACACCTTTTATACCTGGATTCCACAGTCTTTCAGAGTATCAAATCTACTGTAGAATCACTACCTCCACTTGACAGCGATAACTACAATTGTCTTTTCAAGGTGAGCAAACAAATGTAAACGGTTGTTGATTGATCTCTACATCTCTGTTGACTTTTAAATGGAGGTGGTCCTTTGTAGAGGGTTTTATAATTCGATCTCCCTATGGAAGCAACCAATTCAAAACGTCCTCTTTTCAGCAGGGCCCTAGTGAGGTGGTAAGGGCAACGGGCCATCACAGGGTCTGGGCTTAAATCCCTGGCCAAAGCACTGTGATTGGTTAGCGCCAGGAAGGGCATTCGATCATTGAACTCACACATGCTCCAAAACATTAAAAGAAATGACCAATCACTCCTGTGAACAAAACCTACTAGTTTACCCTGTGTTTGGTAAAATGATAAACCTCAAAGTAAATACAAAATAATTCAACACTTGAACTGCTTGAACTGGTCGTTAACTACTATTTAATATTTAATATTTAATATCCCTAAAAAGAGGCAATGTGCTATCCCTGAGCGTGTAAACGGTTTGTGAAAGGTTCGTCAACATATTATTATTATTATTATTATTATTATTATTATTATTATTATTATTATTATTATTATTATTATTATTATTATTATTATTATTATTATTATTATTATTATTATTTTTATTATTATTATTATTATTATTATTATTATTATTATTATTATTATTATTATTATTATTATTATTATTATTATTATTATTATTATTATTATTATTATTATTATTATTATTATTATTATTATTATTATTATTATTATTATTATTATTATTATTATTATTATTATTATTATTATTATTATTATTATTATTATTATTATTATTATTATTATTATTATTATTATTATTATTATTATTATTATTATTATTATTATTAT